>JAEMOT010001550.1:63310-78052 GCA_019297695.1 Apostasia ramifera | reverse complement strand
GTTATTTTTTAAACTAGTACTATTTTGGTCTTGTTTTGGTCCTCGCGCCAAACAGGGCCTTAGTTTTTCCTCCTCCATCCGTATTAGTGACCACATATAGCTTAGTTTGTGTTTCTTTTCAAACTAACTATGAAAGAGCTAAATGGAGTCTTCTTAGACCTTTAGTTCAGTGTATATGATCCAACATGAATATCTCAACATATAATTGCAATTTGTGACATTGTGGTGTTGGCAATGGCTTCTGGAGAAGATCTATGAAAATTGACAAAACATGGAGGATACTAAAGAGGGAAAACCGCTTTGCACTATTTTTTTGGAATTAAAATGCTGGAATTTAACTTTGCAAAATGGTAAACTAAATATGCAGGAAATAATATTATTTCACTAATTAGACGGGTAAGCTATCTCAAAAGTTTAGTGCTAATCGATTACTTTGACAACCATTTATTGTTGGCATTTTTCTCTAAATTGTTAGGGAAACGTTCGGTATGGACTTGCCAACACTTTAATGTTTTGACTTGGAATCTTATAGTTATCACAAAACAAATCAATTTAAGGTTTAGATTCTTTACCCTGCAATTGTTTTTGCTATGAACCTTTGCTTTCAAGGTTTCTCTTCATTGGCTCAATTCTTCTTCTCGATGACTGTTGCAAGGTTGTTTATTTAATGAAATTCCCTTGAGGACAATGGACCAAACTAGACTAGATCCTTGGGTTTTGGTTCTACCAACCATGTGAAACCGGTCCAAACTAGTTCTAGTTTTGGTGCCAATTTGGTAGAATTTGTTTGAACTGAGGAACCTATTTTGGACCAGTTCCAATCCATTTCGCCACATTTTGTCTTTTTATGATTTATACAAATATAAAAAAAAGGCATTTTTTACATTTCTAGCGGAACAACATCAACATTACCATTTATACTCTTACCATTATCAACATGATATCAATCAATTATGACCAAGCTAAATAGTTGATCCAGTTCTTGCTACAACTTTTGGATAATTTATAGTCTATTCATGTCAACAGGATATAAATCAGTTATGACTGAGCACAATAGTTGATCTAATCCCAGCTGCAATATTTGGACAGTTTGTATTCTGTTCATATGAATAGGGCATCAATTAATTAATTGTAACTAAGCAAAATAGTTGATCATCCCCCAACTACAACATTTGGAGAATTTATGCTCTATACACGTTAGTAGGATTTCATCCAATCGTGACAAAGCAAACTAATTGATGTAGCACTACATCATAATTACACTTGAAAAATTATGTTTAGAACATAAAACAATAAAAAGA
The DNA here is from genome assembly GCA_019297695.1 of Apostasia ramifera. Taxonomy (NCBI): domain Eukaryota; kingdom Viridiplantae; phylum Streptophyta; class Magnoliopsida; order Asparagales; family Orchidaceae; genus Apostasia; species Apostasia ramifera. The sequence goes on along the minus strand of JAEMOT010001550.1, from coordinate 76,751 downwards.
TAGATAATCTTCCGAGGCATTTTCATTTCGTACTTCTTAAAAAATTAATAATGTGTTGGTTTTCAATTCAATTCCAAACTAGTCCATGGAGCCATTAATTCTACTTGTTTTGGGAGGTTGGAATTGATCTGGCCTTGGTTTTGGTTGGAACCGATATTAAGTGGTACATTTTCTGATACTTGACTAGATTTTTCAAACCAGTTTCAGGTAAATTTGTTTGACCCTACCATTATCTCATGAGAGGAGCATGCTATGATTTGCTGAGACTCGTGAAGGTCAACTGTAAATTTCATGAGTGATGTCCTTGCGCTGAAAGCTTGGAGCATAAGCTACATTAGAAATCCACTGTGTACTCTTGTATGGATTTTTGCCGTATCATTGTTGCAATGCATACCCTCCATCACTTCTCATAGCCCATCAAATAGCCACTAGGAGCTTCTTAAATTGATCTCATGTGGCGGTGGTGTTTTTTGATGTGAGTTGTCCCCTACACCAAAATATAGTGGACCAACTTCATCCAAGTGAAAAACACCTTGCCTTGTCATAGCCATAGATGAATTAGTTTTCCAACTGATCCAACCAAGCATCTACCTTCTCGGCATTCGCTTTGTATGTAGGTTTCTTTAACTCTAGTTATTTGGACTGCCATGTATGAAACTGGGCATAAGCATATTAACTTCTGAAGTTTGTGCAGTATTTGGTATATGGCATCCTGTTGTAGGAAGCTTCTTTGATTAATTTTGTTGTATCGAAGAAATTTAGTCATTAATTACTTGTTTTGTTTCTTGTGTTATATTAGTAACAGTAATAAATTATTTATTTCCAATTTTTGTTAGTAATTTTGTACTTTTTTCAAAAATATAAATATGTACGTTCTGATTGGTGTTGTTCGTTGCAGTGCAAAAATGTGATTAGCAAGCTCCAGAAGAAAATAGATAAAGAAGGCAGTCAAACTGTACCAATTTTATTTGACCTTTGGAAAAAGAATAATAACCCTAGTTTGGTGAATTCTATGGGGAATAGTTTTTTCCTAGACCTACAAAGAATTGAGCAACGGGTGGATATGTTAGACTATAATGCTATATCTGACTTGATAGCAGACGTGCAATTGATGTTGAAAACTTCCATTCAGTATTGCAACAACTCTCATGAGGCAAGCATTCGTTATTCTACAATATTTTTGTTGCTTTTAGTGACATTCTTTGACTTGTTATTTTGGACATGTAGTTTTTCAATACTCGTTGATATTTGACTACGAAATTCTGTCTATGATTGATTCGCATCATAAACTATCAAAATAGTGATACATGATGATAAGGATAGATGCTTTGATGTGGCTAGGATGGATTTGTTTGAACCTCTCAAAAGAGAACTGAGATCTACTTGGTCTTATGTTCACAGGGTTCTAGAATGTCAAAAACCTTTACAATCAAAAAAGAAAAAGAAAAAAAAAATAATGTCAAAACCCTTCAATGAAAGGCCTCTTACATTTTAATTTTCTGCCCCAAAAAACTGAAGCTCTTTCTTCTTAATTCAATTTGTTTATATTTCGAGTAAATGTTCCATGGGTATTACCTCATCAACGAGATAGACTTGATTTTGACAGATCTAGGGTATATGTTAGCCGTATTGTATGTAAAGTGTCTTCTTAACCCAACTTGAGAATAGTGAGTAAAAATTGTTGGTTTTTGGTGGGTGGGTGTGTGAGGATTGTCCCTCCAGACTAGGTGATAGAATTAGGAGCAAAGAGAGATCACTAGCAATGTTCATACCCCAACCCATATATATAACTAGACCTAATAAAGTGTTCATTGATTTAAACTTTTAATCTGATTGGCACACACTAGTAATTGTATGAAATCACTTGAAAGAATTAAATCTTCTTTGGGTGTGAGGTAGTGTAAAGTTTGTTCTAAAACCTTCTTGAATTATATTGGAGGAAAAAGGGGAATGATCACAGCATCACCAGAGTGATAATGAGCAAAGGATTAGTCTTTGCAGTATCACATACAATAATGCCAAACTTTGCCAATGAGAATAGTTAGCGATTTGGATGATAAACAAGGAACATATTTGCTACTCATTTTGATTCTTATTTGATCAAATTTGCATTGGCAATCGGATTTAAGCCCAGTAAACAAACTAATCTACTATGTTTTTAAAGCTTGTTTTAAACCTCCTCAAGCTATAATCAAGAAAATGGGGAATAATTGGAGCACTAGTGGAGTAACAGTAAATGGTATTGAGCGTTCTTGTACTTGTCTTATATGGTAATTTGGAATCATCTCAAGCCTCAACAATGAGTTTGGCTATGAGAGCCTTGAGCATTGTGGGAGGTTTTTAGTTTTATACTTCCGCCAACTCATGTGGTTGGACAGAACCTCTTAACCTCCATTGGAATGTCAGCAACGAGTGCTCTTTGATTCTTTCTCTATACACTCGGTGCTTGCATGCTAGAGGGAGAAGATGGTAGAGAAGCAGGATAAGTGAAGAATATGGATTGTTAAAGGTTCCTTTATCTTCTTAATTCCCACACTCTGAGGTGATTTTTAGGTTTTATAAAATGCTATATTTGTTAGGTTTTGTTTGCTAGGTTATATGTGGTATGCAACCTTTGCTCCTTTCGTAAGAGCACGTTCGATACATCTTAAATTCTTAATTTATCTCTAGTGTGTGGAAACTCACTAAATTTTGTTCCTTTTACGACGTGTCTAATTCAGTTATCGGGCAACAAGTGTAGATCTCGAGGTCTGACCTCGAGGGTTCTTCCTTGATTTTTTCTCTCAAATTTTTCGTGTCTTCTTCTCTCGATCTACTATATCGTCAAGGTTGGGGATTTTTTTTCCTCGGCCTTAACCAATATCAAGATTAAAGTAGGTTCTCTCGATCGAAGGCTGTTGTTAGTGTTAGATACTGTTTTGCCTAAATTGTGATTGGCTGTTCTTGAGGTCATGGCCTTGAATTTGGGACCATGGGACCCCAAACCTCAGCATATCTTCATGACAACATTGGTGTTTTGATGTCAGGGATTTTGGTGCTGGGGCTTTGACCTGCACTTTGACCCAAGGAAGGTTGTCTTTGGTGGGATTTTATTGAATTCCCCAACTTCCATCCCTTAGATGGTCTGTTTGTTGAATTTTTTTAGTTGGAGTAAAGGATAGTTAATTGCTGATCCCTTTAATTAACCCCAATTATACTTTTGGTCTATAATTTTAGAAATTTTTTTGATAGATCCCTACAATTTATCTAATATTACAAATGAGGTCTTTCTGTAGTTTTCACTAACAGATTTTTGGTTTTACTCTTTACATTTTTTCAAATTCTCAAGAATTTGTCATTCTCCCATATTCTCTCTCTCTTTCTCTCTTCACTTTTCAACCTCCTCACTTGCTGCCACCTCTCCTCCGCTACCCCACTCTCCACTCTCCTCCTCTGCTGTCGAAAATTGTAGCCAATGGGTCGTCAAGACACGCCAATAACACGTGTGATCACTGGAGAGACAGAGAGTTGAGGGGGTGAACCCAACTCTTGTCTTCCCTTTCTCTTTCTTCGTCAACTCCTGTTCGCCAGCGACACTCACAGAGGAGAGAGAGAGAGAGTGGGGGGTGGACGAGAACGGTGGGTGGAGGGAGAGGTAAACAGAGAGAGAGAGAAGAGGGAAGTGAGTGGGGAGTAGGGGGGAGAGAGAGAGGAAAATTAGTTTTAATGTTGGCGTTTGTGTAAGATTTAAAATAGTTTAATGTTAAATACTTTGTATAATGTGACCTATAAGGTTAAAATTAAGCTCGCTAAATGAACAACCCCTTAATTTTTTTGGATGCTTAGGTTCATTATAAAAAAGTATTGCATTTCCTTGGGTTGATTATAAAAACGTCTTTTTGGTGATCTTATCATTGAGATAGTTTTTTAACAAATTATTAGTCACATCTATAGTGTCAAATTGTAGTTGGAAATTTTTACTTTGCTGCTGCTTAACTTTGAGCACAACAATTGCATTCATTCTCTCATGCTACTTTTATTTATGCTAAATTTTATGTCAATCTGTTTTGTGGGAGTTTAGCAGATATGATGCTTTCTAGAATTCCTAGGGGAATTATTTTTTGAAAGGAAAATACTTGAATATACTTGCTCCCTTGAAAACAATGTAGGGGGTATTTAGTTCAGTGTATTTTAGATACTGTGTATTAAAATTAGAATGCTTAATTTTGCATAGAGATCTACAATTGTTTTGAAAGTTGAATGGAATTTTGGATCAAATTGAGATTGACCTGATCAAAGTGGGCCAACTAATGTTCTATTTTTATGGCTCGGTTTAATTAATCCGATCTTCAGACAATGTTGGATTGGATGACGCCCATCCAAATTGGATTGATTGGAGAATAATAATTATTAATATTAGTAATAAACATTATTCAACAATAAATGTTATTTATACATATAAATTATTAGCTTTATTATGTTAGTTTGTAAGCAATAATCTAGCATGTGACTATTTGGATTTTTTTATGTGGCCCATGTTCAAACATATGGATGCCTCGGATCAATTTTGTTTTTAATTTTATGTTTAACCGTTAGATTAAAATGGTCTGGAATTATAATAGTTGAATGAACAAACATATGAATGTCTTAATGTTTTAATTGAAAGATCAAAAATTTGTCAAAAAGCCAAACTGATTTTCAAAGCTTGAATTGTGAGTCGTTAACCAATGAACTAAGCCTACCTCAGATCGAGATCATATCAAACTCTCCTCATCTAAATGTTGGATTAGATTGAGATTCAATCTAAAACTTTCGATTTAATCTTGAGCTGATGTTTCATCGGCTTGAGATCTGATCATTAATATCCCTAATTAAAGTACAAAATCTTATACTTGATGTTTCTTTGAAAGTCAACTTTTTTTAGATTGACGTCTTAACTAAATTACCCCTGAATAAAGCCCTATAATTCTCTATAGGGGCGTATCATTTACAAGTATTTTTTTTGTCTAAAAACTTCATGATGATGATGATCACATCTTGCTACAGGTAAAGTGTGAGGCTGCGAAAGTCCATGACCTCTTCTTTGATATCATGAAGATTGCTTTTCCTGAAACAGACTTCCAAGAAGCTCGAAATGCACAGAAGTTCTCCAGCCCAACTTTAGGCAGATCTGCTCCATCAAAGCAGCTGCCTTCAAGCCACAGCAGACGCCTGCCGAAGGCGGAGGCAGACCCAGGCTCCAGCCCTTCCGCAGCTCGAGGACATGCTCCAGCACACCCAGCAGATCTAGTCATCTGCAAGAAGAGGAGAAATGACAGGGACAAGCAGAGGGCTGGCCCTGCTTCTCCGGTGACTCCCGGATGGGTGAGCCCCCTGCCCTCCCCCAATCAATGCCGAGCTTCGCCGGCCATGTCTCCCAGCACAAGCAGAAGCACCAGGGGGGCTCCTCTGGCTCATTCTGATGCCAACTCTGGTGGTCTTTCTCCACATCCCAAAGAGATCCAGTGGGCAAAGCCAGTGAAGAGAATGAGAACAGATGCAGGAAAGAGGAGACCCAGCCATTTGTGATATTCAGTAGTGTAGATGACGTTCCATGTGATTTTTATACTGCTGTTGATTTATATGCATATAGCTCAGCAGGTTCGGTCTTGCAGATTACTTAGGGCCCGTTTAACAGCGGATTCGGCTGCAAAATGAGTTGAATCAGATTCAGATATTTGGAGTTGAATCATTCAGGAACCGTGGTGGTCGAGATGATGGTTCTCCAATTCAAGATGAATGAGAAGTAGAGCTTGTAAGTAGCATTCACATTCCTAGATAATTAATATTCATGGGCAGAAGTGCTATTATTCATTTCTGGACGATTGAACGATCTGATACATTTATATAAATTTATGTGGATAAGTGCACTTGATAGGGTTCAATGAGTAGAGTACACATCTAATTCTTAATTCTTAATTGGAGGGTTATTTTTGTGCTGAAAAAATATATATATATATATTATCTTCAGTACATAGAATCTGAATAGTGTTGATCTTTCTATTGAAATAAATATTAAATGTAAAATAAAATTGATCTTTAATTTTAGAATTTTTATGTGTTTAATCAAATTAATAAGGCTTATATCCCAACTTTACATAAGTGACTACGATCCTTGAATAATGAAGTTGCATAAAAAAAAGTTGTATAGTATGAATTTTTTTTTGATTGGTATGAATATTTTTTTTATTTTATATAGATATTTTTCGTTTAGTGTATATATATTTTGCTTAGTATAGATTTTTTTATTTAAAATATAAATATTTTTTATTTAGTATGAATATTTTGTAGTTAGTGTTGATTTGTATTTATATTGATTTAATGTATCCTCACAATCAATAAACATAATACAATTAAAAGTGTATTTGTAATTCACAGATTTGTTGAGTCCCTTGACATAAAAATACAATCATACTTGCCTTGACTTGTATCTTACTATTTGAACTTTTCTTGAGATGAATGATGTTAATTAATTTAGCTTAAATTTTATTGCCACTTAATCAACTCACTTGTCCAAAAAAATCTATAAATCATTTCTTTTATTTATCTAGTTAGTTAATTTGGACAAGTTAATTTCAAGAAATGTAGTTTAGTCGTGTAAAAATTTGACTATATTATTTTTTCACTTTGACCTAAAATAAATCACTAGTGAGAAGCAAGGGTATACGAGTTGTATGAAAAACAGGGTGAAAGCGGGTACTGAAAGGATATAACTAATAATTAATAGATAGTAATGCGGGTATAAGTAATAGTTAATAAGTTTTCTATACATTAGATCATGTGAATCTATGTCATAATGTCATTGATAATTCTCTCTCTTTTAGTTGTTGCAGCAGAGTTGAATCATTGAGATGATTTTTATTTGATACATTCGAAGCTTATGAGATTTATCATAATGTGATTTCAACTATTCAATGTGACATTTTTATTTTAAAATTTATAAAAATTTAAAATAAAATTAATTTTATTTAAGAGTTGTGAAATAAAAATAATTATTTATTTTAAAATTTATGTAAATATGAAACAAGTTAATTTTAATATTAGATTTAATAGAATTTAAAAAATTTAATATTAAATTTGTGTATAATATGATTCTTAAGATTAATTTTAATATAAATTAAAATTATTTAATTTAGTTAGAAAAAAAAAAATAGCCCCTATTATCAAGATCATAGCCAATGCATTTCTATTATCCATTCAACTATGACATTTTCAATTTGAAGGAAAACAGAATACCTATTTAAAACAAAAGAGAGGGCATGAAATAATTGACATAACTTGTATTCATCATAACATTGGCTTATTTCAAGAGATGGCCCTCAAATATAATGAACAACACCTTCCTTAGGGCAAATTAGAAGCTGAATGATGCTCAAAAAAAAAAAAAAGAAGCTGAATGGCAAGAGAAGAAGAAAAAACACACTACCACCGCATTTTGCTTAGATGAAAATTTCATGAGATAATTATATACATGCATTAAAATCTAATTATTTTACATATTTGATACCAAAATCTTTAACATTATATATTGACTACTAAAATCATATGAAAATTACATCACAGGTACATTTCATGCTACGAAATTATAATATGCATGTAATAAAGATTGTAATATTTATATAATATTAAAATAATTAGATTTCATGGAAAGAGAGTAGGTTACTTATACTCAACAAGAGAAATCGATCCATTTGTCGTCAAAAACAAGTCAAACAACGATCATATTGGTGACTAATGGCAAAAAATTGTGAATGGCTTACACTTTAAGCTGTTCAAGTTAACCTTACAAAAGGTAAGCTGCTTGAGTTTGAAAAACTATTTGACAATGAATGCATTTTTCATAAATACCATTGTGAGAAACAGATTGGGAAAACTCTGCCTCACTCAAGAAGATGGAAACTGGAGACCCAGGTGAAGGAGGGTTCTGAGCCAACAATGTGATGTGGGGACCTGCTCTTCTGCGAGCAGCTTCTTCGGATGCAGGCAAGATTTCGACATTCTGAAGGTCCAGTTGCCTCTTTATCAAATCAATGTTCTCACGAAGAACCTCAATCTCATCAAATGGTAACTTCAAATCAAGAGCATGAATAGCAACAGACAGCACCTCATCCTTCTTGAACTTCAGCAAAGGCATGCAAAGCTTCTGTATCTGTTGAAAATTTGAATCTTTCCCAAGGGGGCTTGCCTTTAATTCTTCCAGTATCTCCTGGTCTAGCTCAAAAGCGCGTTTCCTCTTTCCAACCATCATATTGCTCATTCACATATATAAGACCTGCCGCGAGCTTGTTCTCTTTCGTTTGTGAAGTTTGAGCCCCCTTCTTGCTCTTCTTTGATCCAGAAATTTGCTTGCGAAGCAGCTTTCTCATCAGAACAATTGAATCCTGTAAAGCGCTTGTTAGAACGCTGGAGGGTGAGGTCTGGAGCATCGGCCACAGGCCAACCAGCGTTGAACACAAAACCATCTTTTTCCTAAAGAAATTTCCACATATTCTGCATAGTGCGGGCATATAGGAGCAATTAGTCTTGTCTGCACATCCATAAACAACCACAGTACGTCACGGCTCATGCCTCTGGATCTGCATGAAAGCCGATACTCATCTCTAGCAGCCTGAAGGTCATAAAAACCCGTCTTCAGAGCATTTCTGAACATGTAATCACGGTAGTTTTGATCAGTCAACTTCACAGCAATGTTTATTTCATTAGCAAACCATGATCAGCATAAGTTGATACAGGGCAGGCAGCACGCAGAGTCGACTCTGCAGCCATCACTTCCTCAATGCAAGCAATCTCCTTGATCAACCTCAGTTTGGCAGCATTTGCAGTTTCAAAAACAAAATTTGCATCGTCCATTCCATCCCCAGCATCAGCAAGGGAGAATATGGTAGCATCTGAGGAGAATTCCTCGATGGCCTGCCGAAGAGTTCTGAAATTTCCAGTGGACTTGGACATTCTCTGCATTAAGCATGATATGCCCATTGCATCGGAATCCATGAGGCCAAAACTGCCTAGGTACAAGAGCTGTGTGGTTATAGATGCAAAAGGCCCAAGCTCTTCATAATTTCCCATTGGAATTTATCCCTGCCAGATTTTGCAACAGCCTTAGATCGTTTCCTTTAACTTTTGCCAACTTTGATCTGGAGATCAAACTAAGTTACTCGAGCAACCCCTTTGTAGAAAACTATTCTTCAATTAAGGATTGTTCTTCAGGAAGCCTTCGTCAAAATGATAGAGATTTGACAAGTAATCAAGATCCAATGCCTCCACCTTGATAACACGAACTGAGAGAGAACAAGGAAGATGTTTCCAAGGCGATTTCAAAGATACGAATCTCAATGTCTCTAAATATTTGATGAAGGTTTCGAAGAGCACTTAAAGTCTCAAAGATATTAGAGAAACAATTCTTTGAGAAGTAAGCTTTCAAGGAGCTATCCTTTTGAGACATAATATTGAAACTTCAATGACCCAGTATCAATTGTTCTTGAAGAAAAATGTGACATTGGCTTGACCAAAATATGAAACAATGATCAACAAAGCTGGAGAATATTTTCAAAGAACGAAGCTCTACTGTTGGACTTTTGCTACAAAAGAGATTGCGATGAGTGACGGCACTGAAGATTCAGGATCATCTTTCCTTAAGGGATGGAGTCGAAACTTCAGCAGAAGTTACAAGTGCTGTAGGAAAGATTTTATCATGGAATCGAATCAAGTCAATTCCAAATCCCACCATAATCAATTGAGGAGAATTCTTTTCCCAAATTACAAGAATTGGTAATTACACCAAGCTATCAAGCAATTTGTTCAATTTAGAGATCAATTCAAGGTTCACCATCTTGGTTCATATCATGGGTTCTACTCGATTTTCTAACCATCAAATCAATATTTGTGCCATCTTCCCTTTCCTCTGGAATCTTCTCTAGAAGTTCATAAGATGAACAAGCCACTAGAGTGATCACTGGATTGTCCCAACTTATCTCTCCATCCTTTGTGAACCTCACGCTACCAATGAAGCATTGTGTCTAGGTTTAAATGCAATGTAAGATTTATAAAGTGTAGACATGAAAAGTCAAACTTGATGGAATTAGCTATCATGCAACTTAAGTAACCATGCATTGTGATTTGCATAAGTTTTATGGGTTTAAATAGACCATTACTAGATTCCTATGAATTTTTCATAAAACCTTATGCGGATATGCAAATTACAATAATCAGATACTGTTAAGACGGGAAACAATCAAAGAGTTTTTTACGAGGAGGCTTGAAATGTCACTAGAAATGCCTTTCTTTGGGTTACAGAGTATTCAAAGGATTTTTTGGATTCCAGCCCTTTTAAAGGCTGTGTACAGGAAGTATATATACCCTGGGCCTGTTACGTCTAGTCACTTTCAGCTGAATAATCTACAGCCCTAGTGACAGCTCAATTAATGCCTGCAGACGGCTAGTATATGACTCCTGCTGTACGGCGTGTCAGCGGTTACGGTCCGTCGGCGGGAAAATCGCATCTTCTCTCAGAGCAGTACTATTCCCAACGGTCGGATGTCACGTCGGGTCTTTGTTCTTCGGGATGCTACCTTTTCGGCGTCTGCTGTTCGGGCTGGTACCTTTCTTGTTCGACTCGGAGGCCTTGCCTACGTGGACTCTGTGTGATCTTCCACGTGGACGGTCCAGATGAGGAAGCGTGGATCCAATTGCAACATGTCCCCCCGGTTGCCACGTAGGCCGGAGTAGCCTATAAATATTTGTGAAACACCGGTTGGGTCCTCTGTTTAATCAGAGGAGGAACTGGTGTGATGGATCTCTTCTCAGGAATAGCTGATAGCCTTGAAGGTGGTAAGCCGGACCAAGCCGACACAAGGCGCCCGTCCGTTCGAGAAGAGGCGTCGAAGAAGCCGAGGATCCGCCTTTCCAGCGCAGGGGAAGGTGCACGCATGACGTCCAGGTCCTCAGTGAACGATGCACGAGCAGCTCCTTCGGTGGGGGGCGCAATCATGGTGGCTGATGACGAAGCGCAGCCAACTAAGGAAGGTGCGGGGAATTTGCCCTCTGCGTCGTCTCTGGGGGTTCGGGAGGCGCCTTCGTTGGGGCAGGGCAACGTGGCCCCTGTGACTTCCTCTTCGGGCCCGTCTGGTAGTCCGGGGCCTTCGTCAGGTCAGAGAGGCCCCGGGTCTGTCAGTTCGACCGTGCAGTATTTTGCGCGTAACGTCTGTTCTCATCTTGACAAGATCAAGGAGTATGTAGCGAGCAGGGATCAGGCAACAGTCCTCGAACAGAAGGCAGCGATCTCTGAGCAGAAGATGGAGGAAATTCTCTCTCTTCTTCGGAGACTGGAACCGTCTGAGGCGGAGAAGACGATCGCTAACTTGGAGTCGAAATGCGTTCGTCTTGAGGGCGACCTGGAGATGGTGACCGCCCAAGTTGAGGAGTTGATGAGGGAGAGGGGGACGCTGATGTCCCGAGTCGAAGAACTGGAGGAAGAGAACCGCCGTCGAAGAGAGTTTGCTTGAGCTGTTCGAGGTCTGCTTGCAGAGTCGGGAAGTCCGTGAAGTCTACGCACATGCGCCACTTTCCGGAATTCTTTTTTACCACCACCACGTTTGCAAGCCATGATGGGTAGGTGATTTCTCTAATGAATCCTGCGGCCAGGAGTTTTTCGACTTCTTCACGAATCGCACGTTGTTTTTCGCCACCGAAGTTCCTCTTCTTCTGTCTGACGGGGGCTACTCTTGGTTTGAGGCTTAGACGGTGTTCGGCTATGGCTCTATCTATCCCTGGCATGTCGCTAGGTTCCTAGGCAAACACATCGAAATACTCAAAAAGTAGCGCCGTCAGGATGGGTTTTTCATTATCAGGAAAGTTTTTAGAGATGAGTACAGTTTTTCCGTCGGCGACGGTTACATGGTCGTTCTGTTCGACCGGTGGCAAGGCATGATCTCTGGGGTCCATGTAGTCTGTGTGGAGACGCGCGTTTATCTCAAAACACTTGCTAGCGCCGGCCCTGTCCCCCCTGATGGTCGCGACGCCGAATGGCGTGGGAAACTTTACACACAGATGATACGTAGACGCAACCATCTGGAATGCCGCGAATGCGGGGCGTCCCAGGATCGCGTTGTAGCCGGAGGGAGCGTCCATGATAATGAAGTCGATCTCCTTCTCCATTCTTCTGGGACCCTCTTCGAGGGCGACGCGCAGGGTGGCGTATCCTGCGGGTCAGTAGATGTCGCCGGAGAAGCTGGAGATCGTCATGGATGGGGGAAGAGGTTTGCAGGGACCGACGGCCATCTCGTTGAAGGCGCAGAGGTACAGTATGTCGACCGAGCTGCCGGTGTCGACCAAGGTTCGATGGACATCGCAGGCTCCGATCTCGGCGATGACCACGATGGGGTCATCGCGATTTATCCCTCCTCTGGGAAGGTCTCCTGCGGTGAAGATGATATCAGGCAAAAGAGGGGGGAGTTCGACTGTGCATACCTCCTGGTGTCTCCGAGTCCTGAGACCGCTGTGGTAACCGAAGATGGAGAGGACGGCCTTCTTGCCGTCGGCTTTCGATGCGGCTGGAGTCGAAGAGGGGGCCCCTCTGGAATCGTCGCTCGGAAAGAGCGGTCGTGCCGCTTTCGGAAGGGGCCCTTCGATCCTCTTGTACCCGGTGAGGTAGCCGTTCTCGATGTACTCGTTGACGAGCGCCCGAAAAGAGCGGCACTCGAAGAGGAGATGGCCCTAACGTTGGTGGAACTTGCAGAACTTTGTGGGATCCTCACCGGGTTGTTGTGGCTGGCGCTCGCCGCGGTTTTTGATGAAACCTTTATCGCTGAGGATCGAAAAGATTTCTTCTATAATGTAGACCGGAGTGGCAGGACGTGGGGACTCGCCTTCGAACTTGCGCTTCCCTTGGGAGGGTGAGTAGTTCCGGTCTCGAAAGCTTCTCCTGGGAGTGTTCGAGTCCGCCTTGGGGGCCTCGCCTTTCTTGGTCTGGGGCGAGACGACCTCCTGCTTGGCTTTCGCCTTGAGAGCCTTCGCATCTTCCAGATGGATGCATTTTTCGGCGCGGGCCCTGGCCTCCATGAGAGTTTTCGGCATGTTGTCGACGAAAGAGTCGTACAACTCCCCGGGCAGAATGCTGTGGACAAAGATCATGATCGATCTATCGTCCGTGGTGTCCTTCGTCTCAGCATTCATCTTTGAGAACCGGTCCACATAGTTGCGGAGCGATTCGTCTGGAGCCTGCCGTATCTGCCACAGCTAGTGGATTGTTTGGGATGTCGTCTTCGACGTTCCGAACCTAGTACGGAACTGTTCGGAGAATTGCAGGAAGCTCTGGATGGAGCCTTGAGGTACTTCGTCGAGCCAGTCCAGAGCCAGGCCCGTCAGTGTGTTCCTGAATAGACGACATTTGTAGGCGTCTGAGACAGGGTCGCTGGTTGCGAGGGCG
>JAEMOT010001550.1:35487-62997 GCA_019297695.1 Apostasia ramifera | reverse complement strand
GGTGAGGGTGGCGACCGTGTTCGTCAGTGTTTGGAGCTGTCGGTCGTCCCTGGTTGCATCGTCTTGGGGTGGGGGTGTCGCCTGTTGTTCCCCAGGTGGTGGAGGAGCGTTTTCGTCGTGGACCTGCTCCATGGGTGTAGGGATCAAGTTTGATCCTGCGTGAGGGCACCAAATTGTTAAGACAGGAAACAATCAAAGAGTTTTTTACATGGAAAACCGACTGGCGGAAAAACCACGGCTCCTTTTCGAGGAGGCTTGAAATGTCACTAGAAATGCCTTTCTTTGGATTACAGAGTATTCAAAGGATTTTTTGGATTCCAACCCTTTTGAAGGCTGTGTACAGGAAGTATATATACCCTGGGCCTGTTACGTCTAGTCACTTTCAGCCGAATAATCTACAGCCCTAGTGACAGCTCAATTAATGCCTGCGGACGGCTGTGACTCCTGCTGTACTGCGTGTCAGCGGTTACGGTCCGTCGGCGGAAAAACCGCATCTTCCCTCAGAGCAGTACGATTCCCAACGGTCGGATGTCACGTCGGGTCTTTGTTCTTCGGGATGCTACCTTTTCGGCGTCTGCTGTTCGGGCTGGTACCTTTCTTGTTCGACTCGGAGGCCTTGCCTACGTGGACTCTGTGTGATCTTCCACGTGGACGGTCCAGATGAGGAAGCGTGGATCCAATTGCAACAGATACTCTTCAAACATAAAACATGAAATCCCCTGCATATGTGAAGCAATCTTGATACTCTTCAACGATCAGCATTTCAACAGACAAATCTCAGCAAACATGGTATTTATAGATGAGTTCCTGCCAAAAAATGACCCAAGAAAATCAACAGAAAAAGAATGAGGATTACCTGGGTAAAAAAGAAGTAACGAGGAAGGAGATCATGGAGCCATCGGAACTGCAGTACTCTGGGAACGCCCGACAGCTTGGCGGAAAAGAAAAGGGAGCCGGCGAGTCCACGGTCCGGCGAACCCACGGGCGCAAAGCAGTGAAGAACCGCTGGATTGGAGCGAAGCCCGCGACCCGACGAAGGAGAGGACGCGGCTTCGAAACCCGAATACACCGGCTGATTTTGCAGGTTTATCGAGAAATAATGACGAATTACATTTCAGTCCCCTACTTTTAACTCCTTAATATATCAGACCAAATTCATCAAATCAAACTAAATTTGTGTCGCATAACAACCAAATTGACCCAAACTACTTACAAAATTCAAAATCAACATTTTCATGAAAGATCAAAATATGATGATCTATATAATTTTATAGTATTTAATTATATTTAAAACAATAACTTTATTTATTTTATTAATTTATTATTATAATAATAATAATAAATTAATAAAATAAATAAATTTGTTATTTTAATTATTAGTTACTATTTTGAGTAGTTTTAAAAAAATAATAATTTATTAATTTAACTAATTTTATAATTATTCTGAAATAGATAATAAGTGTGTTTTAATTATTTTCAGTGTTTATATTATTAAATATACGTAATATTTATTTTATATTGTAATATTTATTTTACATTGATATTATTTTTTTTAAAGGAAATAATGAACTCATGTTTGCATTTTATAATCTAGAGAATTTTATTAAATGGTGATGTTAAAAGAAATGGACCCGTTTGATAGAAGTAGAAAAGTACAGGGATCCCTCAGTAGTTTTTCCTTATTTAATTACTTCTGAAAATTCTCTCTCTCATTTGATGCCATCTCTTGCCACATGGATCTATATTTGGCAGTACCTGTGACGTACACGCGGCGGAGGCGGCGGAGGAAATAGTTCCGCTTATCCGCTCGTCTCTCTTCTGCTGCCACGTCATCATTCAGCCGTTCTTTAACCTGTACCGGCGGACTACCGTACATGTCCCGGCCGAGGGCAGTTTCGGAAAGTTACAGGTTGTAACGTGTGGCACGCTATCCTGAGGCGAAATTCCACGTCAGCTATTTTTAGTTCCCGAAATATCCCCATCGCTCGCCTGAGAACAGAATCTTCTTTTTTTTTCTTTTTATTTTTGGTACAATTTTCATTCAATCCTAGACAACTTTCCAAATTATATTTTAGCCCTTGATTATAAAAATGTTCCTCATAGACTAAATACAGAGATAAACCTGCATAAATATTTTCATTATAGTAAAAAAAATTATCAAATGGTGAACCAGTATTATGTAATAGGAGTTTTGTATAAATGTCACATAATTTTAATATTAATATTTTCTATAAAATTTATTTCAGGGATTAATTGTAGCTTTAAATTGGCTTGGCTTAATTAAAGACGTATTTTTTTCAGCTTATCTTTCCGATACCTTCCTAAGGAGCAAGATGAAATGAAATTCTATATCAAAACTTTGCAATAATATCCTTAAATAAATTGTATAAATTTAACACACTATCTGTATATTTTTTAAGAAAATTTATTCATTTATATTTCTAAGCAAAAAAAAGTATTTATTTTTGCTTTATTGCATTGATAACGAGCACTTAAATATTTTAATATTTTTAAAACTAGCTCTCGTAAAAATATGTTTTTTATAAATTATTTTTGATGATATTCTTTCTTCGAACAGTCTACAATAATCAACCAATCTAAAACTTACAAACAACGATCAGCTCTTCAATTATAGAGTTCCATGATTAAATGTCAACTTTGAAATATATTATGAAAATAATGAATCACACATATAATGTTAAGTCTCTTTTTAGATTTATAGATATACTCATTTACATAGAAATAATGAGAGCTGCTATAAATAAAAGTTAAAGATGTCGTCTCAATTGTCCTCACAACAAAAATCAAAATAAATTTATATACTTTGCATTTGTCAATTAATATATCATCTAAAATTCTTCTATATATATACATATATTATAAGTTATGAATTTTCAACCCACTTATTTAAGGCTCTATGCTTTTTTCCAATTAATTTTTTTATATAAAACTTATTTTTCATCTCTTATTTTAGTCTTTGCTATTATTCACACTTATTGACAAAAAATTAATCTAATAGTTTCATTCCAATTTTGCTAATATTATTGATAAGAAAGTAATTGAATATTCATGACTGTTTTCATTGTTAAAAATATGCTAAAGATATAGTCATACCTCACAAGTAGATGTGCAACTGATCAAAATTTTCTAAGATCGATAGGCAAAAATATTGCTGCAGTGATCTTAAAATCTTTCTGGGCTTTCCTTCTAATCTCATATTTTTTTTTTTACATTTTGACCGATAAATTAAGGCCCTACAAAAGAGTTATTTAGATTTTGAAATTAGTATAAAGATCAAGTTAATAGAACATAACAAAAGGGTAAATTCAATGCACAGCGTTAACAATTTAGCATATATGAGAATTGAGGTTTGAAATGTAAAATCAAAAGAATTAGAAGGTAAATGCGTAATTAAGAAAGATTTCTTGCGTGGTGGGAAATTGTCAGTCATTCGCTTCGGCAGAGGTCTAACGCGCCTCCTTACTGTATATAAAATGCCGGGCAGCCCCCACCCCGTCGCAAGGTTTCTCTCCCTTGCACTCCGCCGCTGATGGAGAGGAGGAAGAAGCCGAAACCACCTGGCATCTTCAAGGCCTGCTGAGGAAGGAGAACTGGAGATGTGGAGCTTCGATTTCTTCTTGCCTTCAGCTCTGCGGTTCGATTCTTGAATTTGTATGTTCCTATTGTTTCGTTCATTTGGTTCTTGCCGATCTTGATGGCTGTTTGCTAGTGTTTTTGATTGTTTTTTGGTGAACCTGCATAGGTTTGAGGTTTTGGTTTGTTTCTAGGGCTGGTATGGTTAGTGCAGAATTTATCTCTGACTGCTGGTCGATTTCTTGTTATATTTGTCCGGTGGAGAGTTTGTTGGAGTTTTGTTGCGCTTTATTTATTTTATTTTTTTTGAAATTTCTTGCTGTTTGATTTTTATAGGAATTACCTAATTTGCATCCACGAAATTTATCTATGGATAGTTTTTATGCCTTGAGTTAGTGAATTGGCTTCTGTGGTTGTTGTAGGAGCTTTTGACTAGTTTACTGTTAAGAGGCGTCCTTTAGGAGTTGACACTAGTGTGGTACTTATCTGTCTTGTTCGGCAATTGAAGGAGCAATATGTGGGCAATGCATATTCATTGTTCCTATTGCTTAATATTATTTTTAAGTACTGGAAATGTGGCTTAAGCCTTGAATTAAATAAAATAAAGGTATAACAGGTATATCAATTGTGATATCTCTTTAGGAGGATCCAAAGATCATTGGGAAGGGGCATGCCTCTATCTCACCTAAAGTCTCCTAATATTGGTATATGTGCCAAGTAGTCACTAGTATTTGTTTGCATTTCTGTCTATGTGTGAGGCTTCACAGAAAGAGAAGACAAAAAGGAGTTGTACCAATCTCTCGTATTATACTTTGCTCTTGAGACTGTCTTTGATGTTCCTGTTGGCTTCGCCAGTTTGGTCACCTGCTGTAGAATTTGTTGTTGCTGTTGGCTTAGCCTTTTGGACACCTGTTGTAGTATTTGTAGAGAATACCCCTCAAGCCACCCTCCTTGAAATTGAGCACCATCGTGCTGCTACCTTCAGTCCTCTATACTGCCATTACCTCTGCTATTAGGACTGCCTCCGTTAACAACCTCTTGCCTCCAGCTACGATGACAACACCTATGTTGTCTCTTAATAGAAACCCAGCTTCTTGCACAGGACCATCCACATTGACTTTCAACCGTCTAGTCTAGTGGGCAATCCAGTGGTCCTCGGTTGACTAACATAGGCCTATAAAGGCCCTTGAATTCCAAGGGGAGCTGGATAGGTAAGGGTAGGTGGATTGTTGTGTGGCATTCCAACTGCTTTTGAATCTACATTGACCTTTATTTTTATTTTTAAGTTCATGCATCATATAATGATTGTATTTTGGCCTTGCAATTTGGCATGTGGAATGAGGCATCTTGTGGAGTTGTGATGGCCAAACTTTCATGGAATTTGTAAGAAAGTGTATGTTTCTATTATGTCATATTCTTGTCAGATTCAATACATTCACCTTGAAAATTTTCAACACAGAGATATGCCCATCACTGTTTCATATATTTGTAACTAACAGATTTATGGATTTTTAAACAAAATCTGTAACTACTACTCAGATCTTATTGTTAATAACATCCTTTTTCCTTGGTTATCATTTACCTTTTTATAGCTGTATTATGTCTTTAATTTGAACTGCATTCCTGTCTCATCACAACCTTTACTCTTCCTGGCCTTTTTCGGAAGACCTCTGTATTGTTTGTTTATGGCTCACCTTTTAAAGAAAATGTATTCTGCCATCTATTATATCTAATGGGAGCTCCGTTTATGTTTTCTAGATTAAAATATTAGAACCTATCTGTGAATGCAAGGAAAAATTTTGTGGACGCATTTAATGTTTTTCGAGAAGAATGAACCTCATGGTGTTTCATGTTCAAAAGCAGGCAGTTACCAACAATTCTCTTTTTTAATAGGATCCTTCATTATAGTTACGTGTATTATTTTAGATAATCTGTCATTACTAGTTAGCATGTACGTCTACTCATCGAACAGCTGATATCAGGAAATCTTTAAGATAGAGACTCTATATAGTGTGCTAGAACTACGGGCTTAGAAAAATTTCAAACTATGCAAAGCTTCATAACTATACTTGTGGCTTTATTGGTTAAATCCTACATGGCTGACTGCATTTATGAGTTAAAGGGTGAGCTGTCAGATTCAGTATGCCTTCTCTCTTTTTTGATAAACATATGGTTTCCATTTGAGATCATTTTTTTCAAAAGTGGGATCCTGGATTTATTTCCTGATTATATTATTGTATGTTCTCATTAATGACCATTCTCTAAACCATTCAAATCTACCATCAAGTTTGCTGCATCCTTTTGTTATCTTCTATGTGAGTTACTAGCAGGAAGGAAGTTAGTTTTTGTTACATGCAATAGAAACAAAGGATTGGAGCTAAATGAGCTGTCATTTTCTTCTTTCAGAAGTAGAAACTATAAGAATAAAGCTAAATGAGGAGTCGTACATGCAAAAAAGGCTTTCACTGGAAGTGAATGAATTATATTACGTTCTCACTAATTTGAAATCTCTTTATATGTTTGTATAACGCATCACTAGAGGACATCCATTTTTCATTTTTCATATGAGTTTGGGGCACCTGCTAAATAAGGCAATTGTGATTTATTTATGGATGCTAATGTCAGATTTTTTCTTATTCTGGATGAAATTTAAATATTTTCGTGGACTTCAAGTTGTGCTGTCTGCTAAATTCTGCAATAGTTCCTTCCAAAAGTCTATTAATGAAATTTTGAAATATACCACTAGTATTGTAAAATCTGCAGCGCTGTAATACTGTATCCTACTGGTGCTGTAGTTCTAGTTGAGTTAAATAATACAAGGCCATGATAGAGGACACTTGATCATGCTATGAATTCAGGATTTCACTTGTACTGTTGTTTGTGTGTTTCTGCTGTTGTTAAGGATCTTTGATTTGTACAGTTTACTACCTAATCATTGTTGCAGTATCAATCTATTTCAGTTTTGAATTTTAACATCTTAAATTAGTGGAAATATTAGCTATTATTTTACTTCTCAGAAGAGAATGTTAAATATGGAATTATTTCTATGAAATTTTCTTAATGTTGCTTCTTTATCAGGGCAGGCATATTTCTTGAAGCTTCTTTTAGGATTCCCTTTTATACAGAATCTACATAAGGAAATGGGTGGGTGCTGCTGCTGTTATTCCAAAAAAACTGCCTCAGAACGAGCACCTGTCTACTACTATGTTAGTTGTTTATTTAGCAAGCCTTCGAGAATACTAGTTCTTCAAATCTCTCTTGAGTATTTCTTTCTCAAGCATATTTGGTAGTTGTATCTTTATTGTGAAAGATGTTATTTCTCATCCATATCTCATGATGCCATAGACATTCGTTCATGAAATATCACAGGAAACAACGCTTGTTAACTTCAAGAAAGTATTTCATACCATGATAGCAAAATGTTCTAAAGAAAATGGACATGCGCAATTTCATTTTTGTGCCATGACATGCTGTATTAAAAGTTTAGAATTCTATGGTGCAATTTTTTTGGCTCATTCGTGGAAGGTGAAAGCATAATGTTAAAAGCTTATTTGCGGCTATACAGGACCATGTGATTACAGTGCAAATTTAGAAGAATCTAGATTCAGGCACGTAAATTGGTTTCAGTTTACTGTTGCGTCTGGATTTCTTCTTTTGTAGTTATTTTGAGGTATAGTTGCTCCGCAGCATCTTTTGAAGAGACCAGTCCCTTTACTTTTAATTAAAGAGATTTTGTGGATACCAGTGTCACTGGCTCATTGGGAAGTGGATTTACTTCTTTGATCAGAAAATCAGGATTTGCTGAGATCACCCTTTTTTTTTTGTTGAATGACGTTTTGCGTTTGAAAATAATTACTATTAGCATTGCATTTTCATTGTATCTGATTGTTTGTTTCGCAAATTTCGGATGTTCATATTGACCTAGCGTTTTCTTTCTTGCAGTGTCCAGAGGATTTAGAAGATGATGGACCTTTGTCATCCACCCCTGCTGCACCTTCTGCAGTTCCATCACATAGTGTTGACCTAAACCTGCATGTTTCAATTACAGATAGTAACCAAGAACATAATGCACTATCACCTTATGTCGATTTGGCACTGTTACAAAGTAACACTAGGAACTCTGAAAACTGTGCCAACAAAGATGAGCTTACGCAGCCAACAGATTTTGCGCCATTAGGAGATGCATATAGTGAGGAGAGATTTGAAAATCCAGATATGTGCCATGGTTTGAAAAACAGCAAAAGTGTTATTGACTGTGTAACCAACTCTCCCAAGGTTAATGAAAAGCTTCCAAACTTGGGGGATCCCAAGGTTCCTGAGACAGATGAGGAGGATGTATGCCCTACTTGTTTGGAAGGTAGCATTTTTACTGAATTAAAACCTCTTTTCTTTATTATTTTTAGGTCCACTGATGGAAACACTGTTAATTCTACTGTGTGATTATTGCAGAACCTATTATAAAACATGAAAAAAAGTGGTTATCAAAGAGACGTTCTTTAAGCCTCTGGAATTGTCAATTAACATGTATGCGTATTAGTTGTCTGATCACTTCACACTGCCTTTGCAGAGTACGATGCTGAGAACCCTCGGATTATTACCAAATGTAATCACCATTTTCATCTTGCATGCATTCTTGAATGGATGGAAAGAAGTAATACCTGTGCCATATGTGACAAGGTATGACAAAAGAAGCCATTGTTTGCAGGGCACTACTTGCATGATGCAAATTATCTGCATTGTTTTTGGTTAATTTAGTTTATTTGTTCCTGGGGAATCATTAAGTACCATACGAGTAACGGAGAGAAAACATTTGCAGTTTTGCACTTTTTTTTGGTATGGCCATTTTTCACTTAGTAAGAGTATTTTGTTTAATTTATATACATATATAAAGTAAAAAAATGTCCATACGAAAGGAAAAAAGTTTATACAAAGCTGAAATTGGTCATATATAGTATAAAAATGGTCATATCAAAGATAATGCTTTGTATGGATGATTTTTTGATTTGTATTAGTATTTTTTTACCTTTTTGTCCTTTTTGTCTTCATAAATATATATAAATTCAGAAAAATCTTATAAAATGAAGAAATTGTTGAAGGCAAAATTTGAGTTGAGCTGTTAGGCTGCCCAAACCCAATAATTTCTTCCTTGTTCATTGTCTGTCTTTTCATAAAGCAGATAATATTTATTTATGATGTATGAACTTCAAGGTAAATTTATGAGGAGAAAATAACATATTATCCAATCTCATTCCTCATCTGTTTCTTGCTTAGAGCCATGTTTGTATTCCAATTGAACTGGTCAACCTACATCACGCCTTCTTTAGTGGAGATTATCATTTCATTCTGTGCAGCTATTTCTAAATTTTTTTTTTGAATTTTTTTTATGCAGTTATTTACAAATACTTTTCTGAGTGCAAGTGAACTTTTGCAGATCATGGAGATCGATGAAATGCTAATGGCTATCTGAGGAAAGCTTTTCATATTCAATACCTTTAGGAACATGTTTCATGCGCTGCTTCTTTGCGCAAGGAGCTCTCGTGGAGCCAGAAAATATGCACTGCCTATGTTTTGTTTAGTGGTAAAATTTTTCTCTAGTGTGTTAGTGGCTCAATTCTTACTGGTTCAACTCCTAGTGGCTCGAATTCTGTTAAGACAAAAAAGGAAGAAAAAAGGAATTTCCATACTACCTTCAAAAGTAGAATTTACAATCACAAAAAACTCGAATATTTCTTGATACCACTTCATGAGATACTCGTTCTTCTACTCCTCTAAAAATTGTGTACTCCCATCACATATAAGTGCAAAAGATAAATGCATGTGAGAATACATAAAAAAAGACATAAATAAATACTGAGTTTCAAAAGTGCTATATAAGTAATATTTGAGATTTGGATAGTGCGAGTAAATACCACTTTAAAAGTAGTATGTAAGAAAATGCCTGAAAGAAAAAATATTTCGTTCTTGAGATTCTTGTAGTTTAGTAAATATTTGGTTTCTTCATTAGTCAAGAGTGATGATGCATTTTAAGTAGGGAAAGAGAACGCGAAAGGTCGAGCTATCCCGTAGCCTTCTGTGGTTCTTTTTCTTTCTCCATATTGTGTAAAGTTTTTTCTCCAGTAAATAATGTTTGTATATTTTCTGGTGGGCATTCTCTGTCATTGTATGAAGGTTTTTATGTTGATGAGTGAGAATATTCGATTCATTTTCATGACCAATTTTGCTGTGAGAGAGAAGATTGCATTTGTTAAATGTAAGAGAGAAAACGTTTTAAGAAAAAAAATGGACATGCTTTATATGCCATTTAATTTGTTGATCATCTTTCTGATGGAAAATCCACCTATCTGTGATGTTGGCTACAGGGATTTGTGCCTTTTGATTTTCAATTTATTTGTTTTAAAACTGCGCATATGACACATACAGCAGGCAAATTTGTTAGTTTAAAATAACATACAAAATGTCTTCAAAAAATATGTTTACATAATATTATAAAAAAATACTCTAAAAGTATATCTAATTGTAATAAGGAGAAATGAAATTAGATTAATTTTTTATTATTTTTAATATAATAATATTAAATTAAATAAATAATAATTTAAAGATAATAAAAATATTTGATTCTGTTTAAGTGATTATGGGATTTTATATTAGAATGGATCATAAATGAGTTAACTTGAATTTAATTCTTCTAAAAGCACTTGAGTATGAGTTAACAGGTCAATTTGATTATGACTTGTTAATGATTCATTACATTTTTTAGTATTTATTAGATATATATTATAAATTTAATAATATTTTTAATATTTTTAATTAATTTATCTTTCTTTATAGACTAATATTAAAAATCATACATAATTATTTTTACTTTAATTTTATAAAATTTATTTTTAAATTTAAATAAATTTTTTTATCGCACAACACGAAAAAAACAATTTATGTTATTCATCCTACAAGTAAATCTTATTAATATTATTATTTATTTTATTATTATATAATTAATTTAAAATATTTAAAACACTCATTTTTCTTAATAATTTAATTCCTCTTTTTAACATACTCCCAAATCTCGGATGAAAAAAATAGAAAATTACATTAAACAATCAACAGCTAATGTAAAATTGATCGAATTAATTATAACATAAATATTTATCACATACGTACTATAATTTTATAACATAAATAATACATGAATAAAATTTAATTTTTATATAATTTTAATATATAATAATATTAAAAATTTAAATATTAAATATATAAAATAACTAAATTTTAATATCACATATGTAATTATCTCAAAAATATATATTACATAAAATAAAGTAATTTTAAATATTAAAATGGTATTAAGTATAAAGGTCAAGAAAAATTAAAATTTTCAAATTTTATTTAACCTAATTACCCGCTGATCACAACTAAGAAATAAAATACAACCTATCAAAGCTCAAGTACATAATTCATAAACTAATATTCATAAAAAAAAAATATTTAAAAAAAAAAAACTACTAACAGCTTCTCAACCAAGCTTCATCATAATTTTAACATATCTAAACCACAATAATCCAATCATCCAGAAAAACAAAAGTTGTGAATGGACTTATTTAAACAATTTATCATCCTCTCTTTCATCATAGAATCATGAATGAACAGAATACAGAGGTTATGTACCTTCTGGCTTCTGCCGATGTCCGACTTCGAAAGGTAGCAAGAACGATAAGAACACAGTGGTAATCCGAAATCAGTGGGGATCAGCAGCCTTCGAACTGTAACACAAGAAAAAGATACACAACTGACGATTTGAAACAACAGAATTCCGGGAGGAAATCAAGCACATAACATGATGAAACCCTCCCTCGATGGTCTACATATTGGAAGTATCGAACATCAAATCAGATCAGCAATCAATGCCGCAGACGGTGATCATTTCCTGCGCCTTCTACTGGATTCCCTCTCATACGGTGAATGTGATCTTTCCCGATGGCCTCTGTCTCTATCTCTTTCCCTTGAACGAGAATAACTGCGTAATCGTGATCGATGAGGCGAGTAGCTTCGAGATCTTCTCCTTCCATGACCTGTGGAAATGTATCCATGACATCGAAAAAATAGAATAATAACAGCAATAACAACGACAACAAGAAGGACAACAAAGATTCAATCCTGAACTAGTTGTGGACATCCACAAGAATCTCTTGACCATCACCTCTACTTGAAGAAATGTCTAAGTGAATGTAATGACCATATCCCAAATAATTCATCATCCACCCTTTCCCTTTGTATACCACATGACTTGGATCGCCACACATTTACGTAAAAAAATCTAGAAAGGTTGACCACGAACATGGATAAACTGCCTAAAGTGTCCCTTGTCTTATCCTCCATACATGCCATGGCAACTCACTCCCCGAATACAATCACTTGTAGTTTAGTCTGCTCTAATGTGACTGCTCTTCCAACTAGGCATCCGCATATCTCAACTACACGACTCTTATCGATGTTTGCAATTTCTTAAAGGATTAACACATCATTGTATAAAAACAAAGAGACGCAAGATAACATTGTTGAAAGTACATCAATCTCTCTAAATCAACACTTATTATTAAAATCTTGGAAAATAACATGTCAGTGATGTTACAATTAGTATAGTTAATTTCTATTAAATAATTGATTAACATGGAATTAACAGTAGCTAACTTTAATAAGGAGTGGACAAAAGAACTCTTATCATCTTACTCTCTCACAGTCCACATCTTCAACATCCTTCTTGTACTATCAACCATCCCCCAACAACGTGCTTTAACTAAGAGTTTGTGAGCGAGGACCAAAGCAAAGGAAGAAAAATATGTTGCCACAGAAACGAAATGAATTCTTGGGGACCAATTAGATGGAGAATCAGATTGATGCATAATAACTAAACCAGCCCCATCTGACAGCAAGTTCAAGAAAACCCTTCTCCAGATAGTGATGCTGAAAGGAGGGAATTGTGGGGGACTGGTTAAGAGGAACTTGAAGGAAATTGGCTAATTGTGGACATGAAGTATGAAATTCCTCTCCATTTTTCTTGTGGTTTTCATAATTTCTTTATGATCCTCATTGGTATGTGGACATGAAATATTGCAAAGCCCGGATGTTATGTAGCTAGTAGATTAAGAACTTAAATTATTGCATAATTATAAATGATTACTATAAACAGAGTAATTATATGCTTCCCCATTATGATCCTCAACACCATTACAAATCTTCTTAATCAGTATAATTCATCTCAAGGTATGGGAATTTTCCTTACAAACACTGAATCCCCATGACATTTTGAACACAAAAAAAATCATGATTTTCATATTTGATACTTTTCTTATCACACTACCAAGTATCATGCTTTTTCAGGTAATCGACTGGCTTCCATTTCTTCCATGCTTAAAGGGGAAACATACCATCAGCCCATCATCTTCATTTCATCTAAACAACTCAGCCTCCACTCATTCTAATTTCTTAGGTATACAATTGGAATACTGATAAAAGAAAAGGTAGGTAAAAGAACAAAACTGAGAACGGTAATGAAGGTTGACTATGATTAGTCTGACCTCTGCACAACCTCCAATTGCATGAAATAGATGCGTAATCATGTGATATAATAAAGAAAGAAGTATCACTCAAAAACATGAAATGGATAGTAATGAAATGCAGACATAATGATCAAATTCGAACTCTAGACATACATGAAATGGGATTTCGACTTTAAGGACTCAAATGTAATTCACTCAAAAACTAGCACAGAAGTATAATAAACTTAACAAGCTCATCTACAACTAACAATAGCAACTTCAAAGCAAGGCACGATTATAATCAAGGGCAACTAGAATGCTGTTGTAAGAAACAAAAATAAAGTTAAAATGTGGCATTTGTCAGAATTTGAAAATATAGTAAACAGCTGAATGCGGGTCAAAAAAATTCCTTATTAAAAAGTTCTTGAATTAAATAATGCTTCAATTATGACATCATTAGTTAAAGGGGTATTAAAGTTACTCAGACAACCACCTTTTTTGTCTCGAGCACCATAATATTTTCCAGGAGTAGGTGTCCTTCCACGACCCCTTTTGGCCTGACAGAATATGAGATGATTAAAATGTTATAGGATACATGAAATTCCAATCCTAGAGTTAATATACATAACAAATAAATAGTAACATATTAATTCAAGACACGTTGTGTTCTGATAAGTTTTTTTTTGTGTTCTGATAAGTTGAAGAACTAATAATATGCTAAAATTATAATACATGTGCTGCTATGATTGACATCAGTCATCAGTACTAGCAAGTTAGCATCTCTTTCACTCCAAGGAAATAAATATAGATGTAAATATGTAACATTTAAGCTATTAAAAATTTACACTCCAAATGAAGATACGGAGAATTATTCGAACATCCATGCAAGGGAGACTTTCAAACATACCATTTGGAGTTAATCAAGGACATTGAAAAGCTTAAAATCAGAATTAAGGGCATACAATCCTCTCTAATATAGCGGATTTGATTTGGATACTGAGATGTCGATGCAGTGCCGATCATACTGTTAAGAGCATAGATTGAGATTTCGATGGAGCTATACACACCAAACCTGATTTCAGAAGTAATTAAGAAAACTTCTATGGATGAGAAATTTGGAGATATTTCTAGGATCTAGCTGTCCCGTGAGAGAAAAAAGATAACCTTCTCCACAACCATTAAACGCCCTTCAAGTACAGATCGATTTAAGTATTTAATGCACCGGTTGGCATCCTCGGCAGTCTCCATAGTCACAAATGCAAACCCACGAGATTCTCTTGTCCGAGGATCCATCACCACCTGACATTCGATAACCTGCATAGAAGTGTTTGTGATAGCATTTATGAAGTCTCATTGATATGTCAACATTGCTAGAGTTACAAAAATCTATAACTCCGCATAATTCCACAGCAGCATAACTGTTAATGCTAGTTGACGAGCAGTGAAAACAACATAAGCAATATGATAGATCTGAATAGCAGCATCCCAACTATACCGAGCACTAGTCTGAAATAAGGCAAAGTATTTTGAGTAGCACTAAGAACACAAAAAGGAAAAATAGTAATGAAGGATTTCATTACTTGAGCAGTAAACTAAAAGGCTATAATAGGCAATCAAGAAAGACGTGACACTTCTAACAAGAGTTAGTATTTAAGGCAAATTCTCTGTCAAGGAAAGGAAAGAAGATCAATCCAACAGAAAAAACCCATAAGCGTGAGGCTTACTTTAACACTAGATAAAACTGAGAGTAAATCATCCAAAAGAAATCAGAATTAAACATATGATTGAACAATAAGGTCATACAAACAAAAGAGTCAACCAGAACAAACAAAAAGAAAGAGGTTGTATTGTTGCAAAGCAAGTGGTTTCATGGAACCAAAACAATTACACTGCCTTTAAAAATAAAAGAAAAAAATGGGAATGATTAATGACGGCACACATATATTGGAAATTTTCTCATATTGGTATTTTATAGAACAAAGAGAACTAAGCACAACTTTTGGATGTTATGGATTATAGAAACGTAATTAGGAAAACTTTCATTGCTTAAGATTTAAATAGACAGATAGGCAGTAAAATGGTTAGTTTTAGAAGTACATGAAGGAAATGAATTTGCAATAAGAGATAAAGGAGAGGCAATTTTAGACTTTGCTTTGGCTTATAATCTGATAACCTTCAATTACGGGGGAAATAATCTAAAATCAATTAGACTACCTACTTACAGGGTGATCTAACCAAAACCTTACATAGGCATTTGAAATGTTATTTCATTTCCCTAGAAGCTATAAACAGTAATTCAACAATAGACTGGTTGATGTAAAACGTATATAGAGAAAAAGAAGTAATTAGAAGAAAGAAAAGAATACGAGAAGAAATGAAAGAAAACTAGAGAGAAATTTATTCAAATCATTCAAAATCTCCAATTATAATGGTGCGAGGACTATGAAGCACGGACACGACATGATGACACAACACGGCGACATAGCGATTTTCCAACATAAAACACAGACACGACATGACATGTCAAATATAATAATAATAAAATCAACAATTCATAGTTTAAAAAAATACATAAAACATAAAACAAACTTAAATTTTTAAGTCTAAATAATTAGTGAGTAGTATTGAAATCTCATAGGATCAAGATGAGAATTTGAGAACAGACGTCGGTATTGAAAAGATTTTGGATGTAAATTTAGGGTTTAGTTTACAAAGTGAGTAGGAGAATAAAAGAAAATATAATTTTACTTGTTAGAACAATTACAGTGAACATGACAATATGAGAAAATAAGAGACTCGGTGTTAAGGATGAAAGAAGTATAAAGGTGAAGCTAGAGTTTCAAATTTTTTATAATTGATTTATTTTTGGGAGGCTCAAGAGCAGCAAGAGAGAAAGAAATTTGATTTAACTTAATTAGCTTAGAATTTTGACTTATAATGGGTAAAACTTTAATAATAATAAGAGGTAGTTTTTAATTTTATTAAATAAAATTTTAGCAATAATAAAAATTTTAAATATTAATAAAAAAATAAAAAAGAGGTAGATGTATCCGTAAATTTTATTAAAAAATATAATATTAATAAATAAATTTAATATTAATATTAAATTTATTCAATTCTATCCTATATGTGTCTCAGAAGTATCTTGTATCTTACAAATATCCTAAAAGTGTCTGAGAAGTGTCCTAAGTTGTCCCTAAGTGCCCTTGCATGCCGAAGAAGTGTCCTTTAAATTTTTTAATATTATTTAATTTGAACACGCCAAATAGTGTGTCTGACATGGTGTCTCCACGTGTTCATGTGTCTGACACAGACATAGTGTGATTTTTTGAAGTATCCATGCTTCATAGTGCGAGAACAATTTATAAAATTCTAGTCCCAAGTAATTAGAGAAAATAAAAATAAATAAAATAAAAATAATTAATATTATTCTTAAAGATAATAACTAATTTTTTTAAATTCTCAAATATTTAAATTATAATAAAGATAAACACTAAATATCTAATATTTAAATAAATTATTATCCTCTTTTAAAGACGTTAAATAA
This sequence comes from Apostasia ramifera, assembly GCA_019297695.1. Taxonomy (NCBI): domain Eukaryota; kingdom Viridiplantae; phylum Streptophyta; class Magnoliopsida; order Asparagales; family Orchidaceae; genus Apostasia; species Apostasia ramifera. The sequence continues at coordinate 46,323 of JAEMOT010001550.1, read as the reverse complement.
TCAAATCCTAATATAGGATTTCTTGAATCTAAATCATCTTTGAGATTATTTTTATTTTCATCATTCTCCTTCGCTTAAAGAAAACTCAACTCCATTGAGTTAGAATGCAAACACGAACTAAGAAAATTTGAATTCAGCATGAGATATCCTTCTTTTATGCTCCAAAAAAAATTATTGCTTTTTCCCAATGTTAATAATCCTAAAAGAGCAAAGCTAGGTAAAGTAATTTCCATTTAAAAAAACTAGGCAAAGTAATGGGCTCAAATGTGCCACGATTAAATAATAAATCCTTCACAAATAAAATAAATTTATGATTTAAATGATTAGACAATTTAAATAAATTTGCATTAAGTCCAAATTTGTGAAAGGTGAGGAAAGATTTGTTGGCTCTAAAGAGAATAAATGTGAGAACTATTTTTGATAATCCATATATATAAGAGACCATCTTGATGAAAATGCAACAGCTTTGAATAGTAAAGCCAATTTTGCCAAATTTAATACTCCATTTGTGTAACATCTCATGCTAGAATGTGTTAAAGAGAAGAGATCAGACTTGTTGACTTATTAAGCTTTATTCCTTCTGGGATTTCCTTATTCAATAACTTAGTCAAAAGCACATCTTGGGATATGTTTAGAAGAAATATGAGAACTCCATGATGTTCAACTATAGTAGAAGAGAGTAGATTTTTTTCAGAAAACTTGTATTCATATATAAAACCTCATTGGAGCCCATGTCATCATTAAAAATTTGATCTTGATAAGTAATTGCCTCTTGTTTGACATCCTTATTAATGTTATATAAGTTTTCTTTTTCATCTCCATCATTCAAGAAAATTATAGAATTTGAAAAATCACAATCTTTATGTCTTTAACATGTTTTGTGCCTCATTTAATGAAATGCACTCTACAATGATCACCTCAAATAAACTTGTACATCCTTTCGCAGGAGTTTCTTCAATTGCAAAACTTGCTTTATGTTAATTATATTTCTAAACAATAATATCATATATTTGTCTTACTTGTTGGATCACATAAACAAGATTTCCCAAATAATTTCTAAAACTTCTCATACCTTCTCGAAACAATTTAAAATCACGTACGCATTTAACACTAGGTGTGAAAGAAGTTAGATTATCTTTAATAGTAATTTTTTCTCATTCCTCTGAGCCACATGTTTTGAAAAATTTTATTTCGTGTAATATCAATTTAATTATAAGGGGATGATTGATATTCTGCTTGTGGAGATTCATCTCGTTTTAACCATGGGCAAAGTCAATGCTTTTTTCTAATTAGGGTACTTTGTAGTTGAGACTTCAATGCAACAACTTAATACGAAGATTCTTGAAATTTATGATGCATAGAAGAACAATAATAATATACATCAAACGATTGCGGACAAAATTAATGAACGTGATTGTGGTATAGCTTATAAGAAATATCCAAATAAATATCATAAAATTGACTTATGAATTTTTTTTTTAAGAAAATGTAAATGTTTTCTATAACAAGGAGCTATGAGATTTTTTTATTTGGACTTAGAGTAAATAATTAAATTCAACTAATCAAATAAATAAAAATCTATATTTTAATATGAAAAAAATTAACGATGAGCAAATTTGAGTTACCCAAATTAAATATCGAAAGTATTATGCCTATGATTTTGCAAGAATGGGCACATGTAGGTGTGTTGATAGTGGTAGACGCAACCTATGTGTAAGAGCAGGGAAAGAAGCGACGAGTAAGTAGGGGTAAGGGCGAGCTGGCGCACGAACACGATCAGAGCAGGGTGTGCTTGCAAGCGGAAGCAATTGTAATTATATAACGCTCATACATTTATACTAACAGCCCATCCCCCTAGCCACCAGCTCCCTTCCCCTTCCAATCATATTATCTCTCTCTTCTAACAATGCCATAGCTACATGCATGGATGGAGATAGTGAGATTAAACTAAAAGACATCATTAGGTGCAAAAGGATAAATCCTATCCCGGTAAAAACAAACATCCAATATTTTCTCATCCCCAGGCGTTGCTACCTTGCTACCTTGCTCTCATTTCTCTTGACAGACGTAATAGGTACAGTTCAAACTGACAAAAACATACCCAAATTGCTGCCATCTTTCCTTGACGTATTCAGGCATCAACAACGGAGGCCAACAGCCAAGGTCAAAAGTGATGAATATAATTAGACAATGTCAAACAAATGTTGCCTTTACCCCACTAGTATGGTCCTTTTCCAATTAGACAATTTAGACTCTACAGGTGACTACATTTTACATCATTGACCACACAGGTACATAGTTTGAAATTTAGAAGTAGGATCTGAAAAAAGATGGAGCAATTGGCCGCAAAAAGAAATAACTCGGGTGTTTGGTCTTTCAAAGATGTTGCTTGCACAAAAGACAACAATTAGTCAAATTCCGCAATGCTTAAAAGCATTATGTGACACATCTAAAGCTTTCACTTTTGTCACTATCGATTAACTGTTCACTTTTTCTCTCAAGTTTCCATTCCTTCAAATCTACTGCTTTGATCCACATGAATGTGGATATCAGTGCATGTATCTCCATCAACCAATCACTCATCACCTAGTAGCCTATCTTCCTATACCATGGCTGACAGCCGCAGGCAGAAATCTAACTATAGGAGTGCTTGCATACATTGGAGTACCGGTATCAAATCTGACCACAACTTGACCCAAACTCGATCTTGGTTTACTGAGTATGGTAAAAGCAGAACTGTTTCTCATCATCATCAAGTCAACCCAAAACTGACCTAACTAAACATAGCCTGATTCCAGGTTGATGGGTCAGCAGGCAAAGTACCAAGCAACCTGAACTTATAAGCCAATGATTTATAAGCATCTTATTTATAAACCACTGAACTTCTTTTAAAAAAAAATGAATTTATAAGCCACTGATTGATTCCCTCAGCCTGCATCAGTTCAGCTTCCATAGGAATAAAATTTCTCTCTCATCTTCCGACCCACTCCCCCTCCATATTATTTCAATAATAGTCCACACCTCTTCAAAACCTAAAGCAATACTCAAAAAGAAGTAAAAATTGGAGCAACCAAAATACCCTTTCCAATAGCAACAACCTAACAAAAATGATCCAGCTAGTATAATCTTCAAAAATTGATTGAGAACCCTGGAGCACCTTGCATTTTTATGATCACTCCAACTTCCACAATGTTTCCACTACTGTTCTAATTTGAACTTGGTGCAAGACCACAGGCACCTCATAAAATGCTTCGGTACAAGTCAAAGTATGAAGGCAGGCATGTCAAGCTTTTAGAGCTTCTGCGCGAACACCATGCTTTTCAATCGAGTCAAACTTGTCAATGCTTTTATGATATTCACGATTAATAAAATGAAAAGTATTGACAAATTTGTCACTATTGAATTGCCATTCCATTGAAGTAAAGGATCGAAGCTTTGAGTATCACATTTCCTACAAAAAATACTATGTAGCCCTAATAAATGACCAAAAACATTTGGATTCCTATATGGCAATGATATCACATACATGAAAAAGTTGCTTTAGCCTATGTAGCAATAGTGCCACATAGGTAACATCAAAAAAAAAAAATAGTCTACATAAGAAATTCTAATTGGCTTCAATGTTTTTGATCATTTATTAGGGCAATATAGTATTGTTCATTTCCTAAATCCAAATTAATTTCAAACCATTTAACCTCCTATACTTCCCTAATCCATTACTAGATTGAATCACCCCATCTCTTTTAAATCAAAAGCATCATGCTCTCTTCTCATCTCTTCTCAATCAAAAGTACCATGCACACTACTCCAACCAATACCTTTTCCCAAAAGCCATGTAACCCAGCCTTCAATCTCCTCCCAAAGCCTATATAACTTAAACCAACTTAGCACATTACGCATTAGAACTTCGTAGCCTTACCTCGATCCTCAACTCGATATGACCTGAACTCCTATTCCTCCAAAAATCTTGTATCGTGCCATTATTCATTACAGTTGTATATATTTTGTGCCAAACAACATTGACGGACACATGTCGAAAAAATTTACAAGTTCGTGGATCCCAACAGCCAAATCTAGTAAATATCGTGATTATCAGATTAATTTAATTCCCCAAACCTATATAACCTAGCAGAACCTACCCCATATAGCACTAGACCACTTAGCCCCATCTTGATTGAAATCCCCATTCCAACAAAATTCAACATCAGCTATTATTTGTTGTCGCAATACCAAACCTAATTTAAGGCCTTAAGTTGCTAAATTTTATATGTACATACAATCACAGTCATCATATTATGCAAAAGTATTATTATCATAATTATATTCAAAATATAAAAACTTATAGGGACAATATGCATGCTTTCAAAATATAAACCCTCTCTCTCTCTCTCTGGTATGCCCTGTAATAGAGAAACATCTATTAATATATTACAATGAACTATAATAGGATCAACTTAGTTAACGGAAATTTACACCATTCATCACAGAACCATAAGAGATATATGAAGCAATTAACAAGGCTATGAGATAACAACCATAAGAAAAGTTAATGCTTTTACAAAAAAATTGAATATTATTGCACTAACTTTAAAAAAAAATCAGTGATAATAAAATGGTTTAAAGAAAATCATTTAGAAAAAATAATCTCCCTCCTTCCCCACTCTTGCATCCTCACACTAGGGGAAGGCTGCAGCCGACAACGGAATCTCCCTCCCACCCTCCCTCTCGTATCCTCACACTCGAAAAGGGCAATGCCGGTAGCAAAATTAGTCAAATCTTTTTCTCTCTCGCATCCTCTCTCTATCTTCCCCCTGGAATCGGGCTCTTTCTCCCCCCATCTCTATCTCTCCCACTCTCTTTCTCTCTGCATCCTTGTACTCAAAGGGGAATTCTAGGCTAGTGGAAAAATCGACGAAGCAGTGAAGCGTCAATGCAAGAAATCTGTGATGCGGGAAGGAAGATTTGAGACTCCTATCGCTACCTCTCAAATCACTAAGAGGTAGAGGGCAATGATGATGGAAATAAAGCCAAAGGAGATCGTCGTCAACCATAGCGATGTCTCTCCAGAGAGAAAAGGAGGGAAAGAAAAATAAGATGGAAAATAAAATAATTTTTCATAAATAAAAATTAAAAATTCATATTGATTTTTTACATGATAGAAAATTTACGATATCGTCTTTTTGAATCTACATGCTATATTTCGTTTAACCCAGTATCCTAATTTAGAAGGTTAAGCCATCTCAATGCTCTAGAAGTTAAAAACTTTAAGAAGTAAACCTACAAGATATTATGTCATAAATGTAGGTACCTAAATGTAATTTATCCAACAAACAACTTGAATCTTCTAATAAAATTAAGTTAAAATGCATTGTTAGCATGCTCATCATATGTATAGCACAATAATTCAAGATTGTTATAAGATAGTACACTTATGAAAGGAATTTCATACCTTTCCCTCTTTACTAAAATATTTTTGTAGATCCTCATCAGTTACCCTCGTGGATAAACCTGTTACATATAGATTGTTCCCAGGATTGTATGCATCACTAGAATCTTGGCTCCTATTATACATTGAATAAAACAACTTAATACAAAGAACAAAATTCAAATGAACAAAATTAGCATCCAACCAAAATTAAATGATAAAGGGTAATAAAGCATAAAAAATAAATAATCCATCAAACTGAATATAGATGTCAAAAATAACCTAGAGCGACTCCTTTCCCTAGAAGACCTTGATGGTGACCGTGATCTGCTTCGTCGGTTAGGAGGCGTAATAGATCGAGAAGTATATCTAGAAAATACCTTTGTTCAAGGTAACCCTACTGATAAAATTGTTGAACAGCACTTAAAAAACTATACTCACTTCACTTCTTTTGAAAAAGCCATCTGTAACACAATAACAAACAATGGAGATAAGAAACTTATTAATGAACTGATGTCGACAACCAAACTACATTGAACATTACATCATTATGCGATGATAAATGTTTAATAAGTGGCACTAAACATTGCTTGCAAACATGTAAGAAAATTAAAAAGAGCAATCTGGTTCTCAATTAGAAATTTAAATGAAATAATGCTAAAAGTATATCTCAATTTCCATCAAAATGAATATGTTTTAAACTTTAAAAAATGACAAAACAACAACATCATCAAGATAAAAAGTCAATTGCATGTTGTTGTTCTAAGTAATATGATAGTCTTGGACACCTCAGTACAAAAATGAAAGACAAATGTGAAATGATTTGTAATTTTTTTTAATAAGAAATTTTAATTAGCAAATTATTTTAATTAAACACAAAATATTTGAGGATATATTTATTATAATAAAAAAATTAAAATCCAACAAATTATCTTATTTTAAAATTTAAATTGAATTGGATCATTTGATAAATAGTAAGCTTTCAATTAAATTAGAGCATTAATTTAAATTCAATGAAAAAAATCCAGCGTTTAAGATCTAATAGGATGCTATTGCTCGAATAATCGATTAGATTAAAGAAAGGGTTTAATTTTCTAATCAAAGAAAACTAGGTTATTTTAAACATTCTCACACAAAGCTAATGATACCATTTTTCCTTCACCGAAATATCGACCCCAACCCGAATCTAGGCTCTGAGATAACTCAAACTTCATTTCATTAATCACCACTCTCTTTGGGCTAGATCAACACGCTCCTAACAACGCCAACTCTAAGGCTCTGTTTGGTTGGAGGAAAAAAAGATAGTTTGAAAAATTTTTGTAGAAAGTTTTAGAAAAATGTGTACGATGTGAAATAAAGTGAATTAGTTATATTAAAAATTGTATTAGATGTGAAATAAAGTGATTGTTTAATGTTAAAATTTGTGTAGGATGAGACAGAAAATAATTTTTTAAGTTTTTTTTTAAAAAAAAAATTAAGATTTTGGTCATGGCTAAAAAAAGCTATTTTTTTAGTCAGTTGCCAAACAGGGCCTAAGATCCCTGGGGGTTTAGATCTAGAGTCAAGCCCTATATAGCTTATGGTACTATCATCTTGACCATCATACTCGTCAGCAAATGAGGGACCAGCTACATAGATGGGATCATCATCCTCAGGCGTGGATGATCGTCTCTTGCTCTATGATCATGGTCTTGGTGGGGCACTCAAATGCCATGTGCCCAAATCTTTAACACCAGAAGCAACATATAAAACGACTACCACCACTACAAGATGTCTCTCCAAAAGTTGCCTTGCCTTTGTCACTAGCAAGAGGGTGACTGACGGCGAGTGAGCCATTAATTGATTTTGCTCCCATATGTGTGGGCTTTAATGAAGTTGTAGTTAGACGCAAATTGACCTTATAGGGTGCAAACGACCTTTGATACCTCTCGAGATCTTAGGGTTCTCGGTAGACTTGCTTAAGAGTAGGGATCTGTTTTGCGATAATCTCACATTGGAAATTTTCCTCAAGTCCCAATCGAAAAAACTCATCACATAAAAAACTCATTGAATTTCACAAATTTCTCAGTGATAGTTTTACTACCTTGAGTAAGTTTTTTGTCATTGACTTAAGTTGTGATGCTAGTACAGGAGAGGAACATACCTCTCTCTAAGTTTTACTTTAAGCTCATTTCACAATCCGATCAGTTCTTCTCAACTATGATGCAAGGTTCGCTCAACATTGTCTATATAGAACTTGGCTCGCATAGTGAGATTCATTGACGAAACCCTAACTTTTCATCTCCGGAGACGCAATGGCGCTGCTATCTTCTTCTGGGATGACGGGGTTGCCGAAGGGGGTGGTGCTAACTTACTGGAGCTTGATAACGAGCGTCACCCAGCAGGAAGACGGCGAGAATGTTGGAAGGTGGTAAGCACAAATACTACTTAAACTTAAAGAAGTAGAAGAGAAAACTTGAAGAGAGGAAGAAATTTAACTTATCATCTTCTTTCATCTTTAAAATATTGATTACAAAAAATATTTATACTAAACAAAGTAACTCTTAAACTTCCAAAACTAATACAAATATTTATCAGTTTAACAAGACTTAATAAAATACATTTAAAATTAATAAATACATAATTTCAATTTTATAGGGTAGTTGAACATTCTTCATTAAAGTTATAGTCATAACTCCCTTCACAATTTTCAGATTGTGGAGCCAGTTTTTGATTGAACTTCTGACTTCAATATTTTTCCACTAATATATAATATAAAAGGGTTTAATCAGCTATTTAATATGAGAATTAAGCTAAAATATGATCTTTGATTCTTTAAACCGCGTCTTACATTAATCAAGTTTAATTTCTAACAGAAAACCCAAAATTCTATCAAAGCCCCGACGCTATGGTCCTCCGCGTTCTTGAATTATTACTGGGTTATAGTACTTAATTGAAACAGACAGAAACGAGGGGTGTCGTTTTATAATTTTCTTTCCTAAATCCCCGTTTAGGAATTTAGTTCCGGCAAATTCCCCTCTCTTGCTCCGCTCGCGTCCGACGATCTTACCAGCGACGACCGCCCTTTTCTCCACTCCCGCAACCACTGCCTCGTCTCCACTCATTCGTGGCAACCGCCAGCTTCGCTCCACTCCGGCCGATTTCTTCCGCTTTCTATAAAGGCTTGCAGGTGAGTCGATTTGGTAGGGATTTGGGTGATTTTCTTCAACATACTGCTGCGAGAAAGGGTTGGTCGCTGTTTTTGACGATTCTGGGCTGGTGGCCACGGATTTGGCGCAGATATTTTCAGACATATCATATCATTCATAATAATGGTCCATATCAACTTCTCAATCTGAATAAGCCTTTGGATGTCAACCATCAAAGATGGGAGCTTCTACCTTCACGTTACACCACAGACCGTTGGTGCTCCACTACGAATTGACCACTTTTGTTTTCAAGTTCACCACATCAAATAACATCTACTTTCTATTTTTTTTTACCAAGTCAATTATATTCTCAATCATTCTAATGTAGATTCACATTAAAAAACATCACATAAAGCTAAACATCAAACTGTATAAGCTATAGAAACATTCATGGTTATGTAAGGGATTAATCCTGATCAGACAGGCGCATTTTGTCATTAAAACCCACCAACTATGTCATTGTCAAAACGATTGAAAGACAGATACATAACTTTCGCTTGCTAGCTTTCCCACTGCTATATGATCATAAAATTCATCCATCCTTTTCATGCCTCCATTAGCAATGTTATCAGATTAGCACACAGCTGGATCAGTAAACTACAAAACTTAATATTTCACAAAACTTCAGATATAGGACAACTGATATAACAAATTTCGATCACAATAAGAAGAAAACTGCAGGGAAAATTTGTGGATAAGCCCCAATTTTCACATGAATAGACAAGGAAAAATCAAATTAAAGCATTGTAGAGCAAAAATGAGACTATCACAACTTTTACGGATAAAAGAACGGAGATTCCCACAATCCATTGCGAAATCCCGCTATAACCTAAAACATCAGACGCCGCTTGAGGGACAATCTTAGCACTTTAGAATCTAATCCCTAAACTACAGATTCCTACTGATGGAATCACCAGAACAACGAAATGAACAAGTACAATCAACGAGAATAAATGATTCTGTGGGTTAATTCAAACGAAACAGAAGGGAAGACGAACTAACGACAAACTGTCCGCATTAAATTCAAAATAAAAGGGAAGGATGAGAAGTGAAAATACCTCAATCGTCGAAAATGAGTAAGATAGAAACCCTAGAAAACCAAGAGATCAGCGAGAGCTACTTCGGCCTCGGATGCCCGAAACTGCGAGTGAAAGAATATTATCAACATTTACATATTAGACAATATAAATTTATAAATATTACTCTCATCTAATAATTAATATACAAATATTTTTTTTTAATTTTAAATTAACTTAATAAATTATTTATTTTAAACTAAAATATAAATAAAATTTTAATATTAACTAAAATTTTTTTAAATTTTTTTTTCTAAATTAATAATTTAATTTGCATTTTATTTTATTTTAAATATTAATTTAACTTTTAAAATTAATCAAATTAATTTATTATTTAGATAAATTATTCTCGATTAAATTCTCTTATTAACATCAAAATTTATTTAAACTTATTACTGTTAGTATCACTATTAATTTCAGAATAAAATTCGTATTTTGATTTATAATTATATAATTGAAAAATATATTCTTTTGATTGATATAATTCTTGAATAGCAATTAATTTTTTTTGTTGTTGGATCAGACATATATTCTTTTATTTTTTCTTCTAAAATTTATTTATTTATAAAAAAAAGATTATAAAGTTCTTCAAAATTAGTGAAATCTTCTAATATATTTATCTTATATAAGGTATTTATATACTCAATTTTATTCTAAATTTTTTTTATATATTTTTTATTTAGAGAAATATTCATCTAATGATAATATCTTTCTGTGTTTTTGTCTAAATTTTCTAAATTTTTTTGATATTTATTATTTCTAGGTTAATTTATTTCATTAGATATATTTTTAATATCGCTTTTAATATCAGTTATTTTTTGAGTTTGAAAAATATTAATTTAGCTTTTAAAATTAATCAAATTAATTCATTATTTAGATAAATTATTCCCGATTAAATTCTCGTATTAACATCAAAATTTATTTAAACATTAAATCAAATTAAAAAATCTATTAAATTAATTTAAAAATGAGAATAACTATGGCTATCCAAAAAAAAATTAGAAGAACTATTAACCTTTTAATTTATTATATCCAGTGATATTACCTGTATTATGCTCTAAATTATAAATATTATATATTATAAATATTAAATTTATAAATATTCTAACATTATACTTTTATTTATATATAAATATATATATATATT
>JAEMOT010001550.1:2427-19035 GCA_019297695.1 Apostasia ramifera | reverse complement strand
TATATATATATCATTAGTTGAAAGTATCTAAATAATTATAATTAGTAAAAAAATATTTCATAAATTTTGAAAAAATCTAAAAAAAATATTTTTTGTAAGATTTGGGGGTTAAATTGTTAAAAAAAAAATTTAACATGTAATTGAAGAAGATGCTCTAATTAAAAAATAAGAAGTTTCATTTATTATTAAAGAAGAATTAAGATATATATAGATATATTATGTATGTAAATCTTTTCTTTTTTTTATTTTTCCTAATTTTTTAATTTTCTGTCAATTGATAATAAATGTCATGATGATCCATGTTATCCTAACATGTAATTACCAAAATACCCTTGGCAGCACTTCCATTATCTTCTGGAGAAGTGAGAAAATAAATATAAAATTATGATGAAAACTTAAAATATTTTCAAAATGAAAAAGAGGGAAGAAAAAAATAAAATAAAATCAAACTCACAGTCAGCTGGTTTCTCTCCTCACGTGACAGCTAGCTGATGAATTCTTCTCTAATAAGAACATCTGGTGATTGAGAATGAAAGTGAAAAAATTCAACTTCATGAATTTTAAAATTATTAAAAATATATTTTATATCTTCATACAAATTCATATCTCATTTGGCATGTTCATAATTAACAAAAAAGATAAATTACATTCAAGTTTTTAGATCAGAAAAGTATTACAAATTAATCTCAATTTTTAAAAAAGTTATACAAATACTGCAGTTTTAATCTCTCTTTTAGAATCTCGTCTTTCTCATTGATTTTCATTTTTTTTAAAATAAAAATAAAAATAAAAATCTAAAATTTAATTTTTCTCATTTTTTTATACTATTCACTCTAAAAATAAATTTAAAAATATAATATTTTAAAATTATATTCTAAAAATTTAAAAATTAATGATTGTACCAAATGAGAGTACTTTTATAATTTTAAGGACCCAAATTGAAGTTTTTAAAAAATTAAGATCTGTTATATTATAAAGTAGGGATAATTACCTACATGCCATACTATTTCGTTTTATTTATGCGTTACCTATCCATTCTTAGCTAATTACGCTATGCACACTCAAAACATTATAAAATCTTACATACACACACTTTCACGTATTTCCACTATAGTTAGGTTACAAAAAATCTGAACCGTTCATCATGTTATTTTAAGGATATTTAAATATATTTTGAGTGAAAATCTTAAAATTTTGATATTTAGGTTGTGGTAAGGGAACGAAACATTCGCGACGTGAATTGATTTTAAGACAGATCAGCGCTTTAGTGTGACATCGAGAAAGAAAAAAAAAAGTACTATTAAGGGTAAAAATATAATTTTAATGATTCACTAATGAAAATTTTTTTTTCAAATAAGATTTTATAATATTTTGAGTGTGCGTAGCGTAATTAACTAAGAATGGATGGGTAAAACATAAATAAAGTGAAATGGTGTGGCATGCAGGTAATTATCCCTATAAAATAATGATTGAAGCTCAAAATGAGTAGAGGGACCTAAATGAAGTCAGGTGGCGAGTTGGGGGTGCAGAGTTTAAAAGCTTTGAAAAAGTATTTGGAGCTGAGTTAAATCAGAACAAAAAAGTTAGCACGTAAATGCAAATGGTGCTGCACTTCAAGGACTCAGATGTAATTGTCAGAGGCAATGAAGCCCGAGATTGACATATGCTCTCCCCAACTTCCACGGATCCATTCACAAAGATTTTTTGTTAGAAATATTCAACTTCAATAGGGTTAAATGCCACAGATCATATATCACTGTTAATTTTAATTATTTTAAAAAATGAGTCACTTTAGTCAATTTAATTTGTCAACATTTTTTTTTTAAAGTAAACTACATCCGGGTCCCCGACATTCAGTCCCATTGCTAATAGGTCCAACATTGGATTAGTTAGAAATAGATCCGTGAGACCTAGAGCCGTTAACGATCCGATTTCGAGCTCAAGATTGAATTGAAAGTTTCCCATTTGATCTGAATGAGAATAGTTCAATCCGAATCGTTTGTTATCGATTTAAGCTCGATCTGATGTAAAATTGATCTGATTTTCGATCTTTTAATCAAAATAATAAGTATAAATATTCTTGATCTAATAGATAGAAAAAGAAACGAAATCAATTTACAATCAACAAGGTTAGAATAAAAATCATGAAAAAAAATTCTAATATAGTCATCCATTAGTCGATCTAATTTCGAGCCAGCTCAAGATTGGATTGATAAAAGTTTCGAGCACGCATGAATCAAGTAGATTTCGATTCAATCTCCTTTTGCTCCTACGGGCAAATCATTTGTAAATTTGAGGGATCATTATGAAATTCACATAATGTTTGGGAATCATTTGCAATAAATTCAAAAATAATAGGTTATTTGAAATGAGACAAGACCCTAGGGACCTTGATGTAATTTACCATTTGTTTTATTGTTTAACTAAGATAATTAAAAAATGAAATTCAAAAATGAGGGAAAGGCCAACAAATGGAAGTGGTGTGAGAGAAGACGATGAAAGCCAGGTGGTGCAAATTGACAGCTTGAATTCCATGGCTTTTCTTTGTTTTATCTGTGATCATCTTATTCATATAATACATATAAAAATAAATTACACATAGGTTCATCACATTTTTTGTATATTTTATGAAGCTCTACTATTTGTAAATTGTTTTATGCAGGTCCAGTATAATGATATTTCACGTATATACTATGACAACGATGGCCCCTCATTACCTGTAACGTCCTTGCTGCTGAACTGGAAGCTAAGGTTCCAAGTTCAAACGGTGGTACTGGTATGCAAAAGCAAACAGAGTAGAACATCACTGCCAGCCGATGGTAGGCAACAAGTGAAGGTGATGAGGGGATTGAGCAAGATGACAACTTTTGTAGCTAACGTAAAACAGACAAGGCCTCGTTAGAAAGGTAGTGGGATGTCGACCGCTATGCAAGGAACTGGTAAGAGAAATATGGTAGTGGCAGACCGGCAATCTTAGTCAACACTCGTGATCTAGATCTTACGGGGGAAGGGGAAGTTGTGGAGAATATGGAGAACGATAACTCGATCATTACTGACCAAGTTAATAATTGTTGGCCCAAAGTTTTCCTAAGAGGAGGTGAATTAGGAATAATAATGATTCATTGAATCTAATTAACTTATAAAAATTTTAATATATATATATATATATAATCTTTATAAATAATATTATATTAAATTTTATGAAATTCAAAGTAATTTATTTCATTCTGAGAACCAAACAAGAATAACAATGAACATAATAACCAAAAACAGAATATTCAATTGTCACAATCAGATAAACAGAAAACAAAGCATGAACAATTTTAATATATCTCAAAATAATTAAACAGTAATATTTATGTATACATATTAAATTTATATAAAGATAGATTAAAGTCAAAACATTACAAATAAATAATCATTTAATGCAAAATTAATATTAATTTATATTACTTAAATATGATTTTGATATTTCTAATTTTGATTCTAATTTCGATCATATAAATTGAAATTTTCACTTGTTATTACAATTTTATGATATTTTAATTACATAAATTGTTTTTTATATGTTGGTACGCATAGTGATATTTATTTTAAACTATGATGCTATTCAAATACATTTTTCTTGAATATTTGCAAGTGATATAAATTTGCAATTTTACGCGAATAAAATTAAGAGCACAAATCTTAAAGCATGCAACAAAGTTAACTTTCATATGAGATTTTCATCTAAAAGGCATATATGAGAAAGTGAAGAAAATGCCAACTACTCAAATTAAAATTGAAGGCATTAAAAAGTTGCATGAAAAATATCATAGGCTTTATGGAATGAGAATCCTCGTTTAGTTCGAGCTTTTTTTTTAAACATGAAAAAAAAAATATTTTATTTTTTAAATTTAATGAGAGAAATTTATTTTACTATTAGACAGTGTGTAAAATGTGAAATACTTTCAATTCTAATATTTGTATTTTTATTGAATGTGAAATAAAATTAATTTTTATAATTGAAATTTGTATTGGGCAAAAATCTCACCTCGAACCAAACGAAGAGAGAGGAGGCTAAGGGCACAGCAAGAAGCTTTGTCGAGCATCAATGACAGCTATGTTTTGAGCTTAATCGATTCTTTCCTTCTTCGCTTTGCTTCTAGTACATTTTATTTACTAAATTATAGTTTTAATTTTATGTTGTTTTAGTGAACCTTAACTTTAGTTCTTATTTCATTTCTAGCAAAAAAACTTTCGTTTTGTAACTCATTTTGGAGTTGTTTAATTAAAGCGTTTTACATTTTAGTTCTAATATTTCTTCTATCATTTTTAAATTTGAGCAATTTCATGAACTTGTCTATTCACTGCATATTTTCGCAAAAAACTCTGAAAATATTTGGTTTTAGAATTTTATTGTTCTTATTTGCATCTCAAATTGTCTCAATCAAATCGTTTTAAGGAGCCTATATTCGATTTATTTTATCACATTCCTATGAACTCGACTCATACTCGTATTTTACTTTCTACAATAGCACCTAAGCTTGCAATTTAACTAATTTTCATATCAACAAGTCATTGGCGTTGTTGCCGGGGATGGTTTTTAAAATTTCAACATAATTTTCTCTCATCGTACATTAAGTTATTGAACTGGATCATACTTGCAATGCTTTCTAGTTTGTAAGAGACTTTAGTACATTATATTTTTTAATTTAGTTCCTTATTTCATGCGCTTTATTTACTATTATTTTTTTCTTTTTCTACTCTTTATTTACATATAACGTCCCATTTTAATTAATGAACAACTTTAATTTAGTTCTCGTATCAATTTATATTTTTCGTATTAATCATCCTTATTTCAACTCTAAGAATGCTTTTCTTTTATGGAAAAAAAATCTTGAAGGTTACATTTCATTTATATGGAAATACAATTCATTCAACACTTTTTATTGTGTGTGTACACACATATATAATTCACACAATTCTTTCGAAAGAATAACCCATACGTTAGCTAGCTAAAAAAATTCAGCTCGTATAGATAAAATTAAAGAGAAATTTTCTCAAGTTAAAATTAACATTCATTTGTTAAAAGCTATCCAATAAATATCATCTTATATAAAATTTTTAAGAGAACTTTGTACTACTAAAAGAACAACCAATATTCTCAAAAAGGCTTTCTCTGTGTTAGTTATATTTTGTCACAATAAATTTCAATTAAGTATAAAGATCCTGAATGTCCCATTATATCTATAGTAATAAGTGACAAAACTATTCAAAAAGCTTTGCTCGATTTAGGGGCAATAATGAATCTACTACTATTCTGGTTTTATGAACTGGGACTAGGTAAGCTTAAATCAATTACTATTACTTTACAACTTGATGATAGATCTATTAAAATATTTAAAAAAATTATAGAAGATGTTTTAATCAAAGTAGGAGAGTTTATATTTTCAGTCGATTTTATAATTATTAAAACTAAAGTTAAAAACCAATCAAAAATCACAAATCCTTGTCATTTTGGCTACTTCTAATACATTTTAATTATAGAAATGAAAAAAATGAGACTGTCATTTAGAAATTTAATAGTAGAACTGAATATTTTTTATTTATAAAAATAACCCAACTATAATAGGAAAATTGAAACGTTGAATTGTGTAGATTTTGAAAAATCTAAAAATTTAATGAAAGAAAAGTTTGAAAGCACCATAGATGATACTTCTAATGAACTAAAGCTTTTTGGGTTAAATTTAAATAAAAAAGTTAATGACATTGAAGAATTGGTTAAAGAAAATCAAAAAGATCTATCTCATTTAAATATAAATCTAAAACCTTTACTTAAAAATCTTAAATGCATTTTTAGGGACAAATCAAACTTATCATGTTATTATAGCCTTTGATTTGGACAAAAAATAAGAAAAAAAATTACTTAAATACTTAAAAATTACAAAGAAGCAACTAGGTGGAGTTTGAGAGACATTAAAGAAATCAATTCTATGATTGTTCAACATAGAATTTACTTAAAAGAAAAAGCTAAATTACATAAAGATTCTCAAAAAAGATTAAATTCTATGCTTTAAAAAATAGTAAAAAAAGAGATGATTATAAGTAGTTAGATGATATTATTTATCCTATCTCTGATAGTAAATGAGTTAGTACAGCTCAAGTTGTTTTAAAGAAAAAGGACATAATAATAATTAAAAATAATAAGAATAAATTAGTCCCTACAAGAGTTCAATCAAGTTGGAGAATTTGTATTGACTACAGGAAGCTAAATGCTTCAACAAAGAAAAATCACTTTTCTTTACCCTTCATAGAACAAATATTAAAAAGATTAGCGGGTCATAATTTTTATTGCTTTTTGGATGGCTATTCGGGTTATACACAAGTCCCTATTACTTTAAAAGATCAAGAAAAGACTACACTTATATGTCCTTTTAATACATTTGCTTTTGAACGAATGCTCTTTGGTTTAAGTAATATGCCAACCATATTTCACTGATACATGTTAGCTATATTTTCTGATTTAGTAGAGCACTGTATAGAAGTTTTTATATATGATTTTCAGTTTTTGGTAATTCCTTTGATCATTATTCAGGGAACCAAATATTTTAATATTTTAAAAAATACATTGAAATGAATTTAATTTTAAATTAAGACAAATATCATTTTATGATAAAGATATAAATAGTCTTTGATCACATAGTCTCTAGCAATAGTATAGAAGTTAACAAAACAAAAATAGATTTGATTACAAATTTGCCTTCACCAACCTCACCTCAAAAAGTTAGATCATTTTTATATTATGCTGGTTTTTATAAAAGATTTATCAAGAATTTTAGCAAGATTACAAAACCCTTATCAAATTTATTAGTTAAAAATATACCTTTTTAATTTTTCTATTAAATGTTTAAAAGCTTTTGACTCTTTAAAGCAATCTTTTATTCTTTCACCTATTTTATACCCACCTGTGTGGAAAGAACTGTTTGAATTAATGTGTGATGCTTCAGACTATACTTTGAGAGCTATACTATGGCAAAGAATCGATAATAAGCCTCATGTCATCCATTATGCTAATCACACATTAAATAAGGCTCAACTTAATTATACAGTCACGGAAAAAAATTCTCTTACAGTTGTATTTGCTTTTGAAAAATTTAAATCATATTTATTAAAATCTCATGTTATCATTTATACTGATCATTCTGCTTTAAAATATTTGATGTCTAAAAAAAATACAAAACCTAAATTACTACATTGAATTCTCTTCTATAAGAATTTGATTGTAAAATTAGATATAAAAAAATCAACCAAATTAGTGGCTGACCACCTTTCTAGAATAACTAGTGAGGACCATAAGAAAAATCAAGGCACAAAAATGTTAGAGAAATTTCTAGATGAACATTTATTTTTAATTGAATCTTCTCCTTGATATGTTGATACAGTTAACTATTTAATAACAGGAGAAATTTTCTCTTATTGAACTAAATAAAATAAATTATATTTTATGTCAATAGTTAAATTTTATTATTAGGAGGATCTTTACCTTTTTTAAGTATTGTAATGATTAAACCTTTAGAAGATGTGTACCCAATAGTGAAATTAGAAACATTAAACTTTTGTTATGGTTTAACATGTGAAAGCCATTTTAGTGCTAAGAAAACTGCCTGCAAAATTTTACAGTCTAGATTTTGCTGACCTTCTCTTTTAAGAATGCATTTACCTATTGCAAAAACTATTCTAGATACCAACAATTGAGAAATATTAGCGGAAGAGATATGATGCCCTTAAACTCGATCCTCATCGTTAAAATTTTTAATGTATGGGATATTGATTTTAAGATTCCTTTTCCTAAATCTAATGGATACAAATGCATTTTGTTTGTTGTAGATTATGTTTTTAAATAGAGTGAAGCTATTCCGATAAGAACTAATAATGCAAAGATTGTTTGCTTATTTATTCGGTATGCCTAAAGCTATTATAAGCGATTAAAGTACTCATTTTAATAATAAATCTTTTAAAAACTTGCTGAAAAAATATTTTATTACACGCAAACTTGCTACTTATTATCTTCAAATAACTGGGTAAGTCGAAGTTTTAAATCGACAAATTAAGTAAATTTTATAAAAAACTGTTAGCAAGCATAAAAGAGACTGGAATGATAAATTAAATGACACATTATGGGCATATGAGGCAGGATACGTTTGTATTAAATTTATAAATTAAGCAAATTTTATAAAAAACTGTTAGCAAGCATAAAAGAGACTGAAATGATAAATTAAATGACACATTATGGGCATATGAGACAGGATACGTTTGTATTAAATTTATATCATTAATAATTAACTTTAAACTTTACATCATTATTATTATCAATGAATTATCTATATATTCGTTGGCCATTAAACATGAACATGGAATGCAAGACTTTGACATTAGGATGAATGCTTATTCTCAACCAAAGGATTGTCTATCTCGCAACAAGGATAAAAGGCCTTCAGAATATACAAGTCATATACAAGTCGTTGACGTTAGACTATTTTATCTGCAACATTCATTAAGATTACATGTATAAGATAGCCATTTTATGCAAAAATTGAAACTCTCTTGAAACTTGCTTGTATTTTATTAGATTTAAAATCGACTCGATTTTCCTCTGGCTTGAAGTTAGGTTGCTCGAAAGAAAATCGAGTTAGGTTTAAGACTTTTTTGGTAATCACCTGTAGTTTGCAATAAATTATAGAATACATCGCCATTAAATTTTAATACGATAATACAAGTACAAAAGTGAATTCTCACTTTAAAAACTCATCCCCGAATGGCAATTTCATACCTCATAACTTTCTTGCTTATTAAGTTTCTACATCGACATTTGAGAGAGCTCATAAATTTAGTTAATTTTTCTGCATAAACTTCTCAATTTTCACCGAGAATAGTCTTCTCCCAAGCTCCATATATCTTGTTGCTACAATAAACCATTTAGTTGTAACTGGATGTCATAAATGAACCTGACCTCTAAGTTTTGACCTCATAACCGCCTCTATAAGCTACTCCAAATCTCTTAACCCTTTGAATCCTTCCTTACCTGACTTGTATGAATTTAATTTGTGTTTCTCTTTGGGATTATTTGATTTTGGAATGAATCGATATCCCAGATTAAGAAGGGCTTGAGTCTTGGGTGAGAATCCATAAACTCCACCTGTTCCATCTCCTCTCCTCCGGGTTCGATTTCATTTATCTTACACCCCTCAGCATTCACCTCATCTCATCCAAGTCCACTTCACTTGCTAGTTTGCGTTCCTACGTCCAGCTTGCTGACTCTGGATGCATCATCGTGCTCCGACATCGCTGATGATGCGATCGCGCTTGTCGACGCCCCATGTAGCTCCTTCAGACGCGCCCGCACAACCTTGCTCGACGTGCTCGCGGAGCTTCGCTCTCTTCTGTGAGCTCTGCCGTTGCGCGCCCACGCTCCTGACTAGATTGCAATTTCTTTATTAAAACTTCAAAGCAGCCAAATCCTTAATCGGATGAACATCAGGCCTTCCTCCTGTGAACAGCTTCTCCTCCCTTGTGATGCCGCTCATGGAGATTTTGCGCATGGCCGCAATGCAGCAAGGATTCTGCGTAGCGGTTTGGTATAGGTTTTCTCCTTTCTTCTCCACTACTTGGTACGGGTTTTCTCCTTCTATAAAAGCTACTGGACAGGATGATGTGAGAGGTTGGTGAGTTGATTTCGAGAGTGAATCTCTGAATTGAGGTGAAAACACAATGTGTCCTCTTTGACGATCATCCGATTAGCCAGAGGGGCAGCAGAGTAACTGTCGGCCATCATATAGAGGATTGGCTTTTTTATTCATCTCTGCTTTAGTTATCATATATTTTCTTTTCCTTCTCTTATCGCCATTTTCTCAGTTTCCTCGTTGCTTGGCTTGAAATTACACATTTCTTTCCCACTGCATTCAGACTTTGAAATTACAGTGCTTTCCTTTGTAATGGTTGGTTTGCATTTTCATTTGTTTGAACAGTAGTTGCCCTCAATAAAATATAAATGTGGCTTGGTGTTGTAACTTGAATTTTTCACTTAATTCTTAACAGATGGCTGAAGTTTCATCACTCAATTAAACTAGTTATATGCATTAAATTACCTCACCCTAACGTGTGATAGGATCTAAATTTCTGGTAGTAATTTCAAATTTTTAAAATCTCCCACAACTTGACTCAAAAGTTTAGGGTCTTCGCATGCATTAGTGAACTTAAAGCATAATTGGGAAGGTTTTGGCTGAAGTCTCCCCAAACTTGCATGATTTGGCCTTGTTTGCAGGAGATTTACTATTTCTTCATTGAATCATGATTGCTGGCATGCTTACGATCATTTAATTCAGGTTTAGTACTTTTTTAAGATTCATGCTGTCTAAATATTGATTATGAAAATTTGAAATTTGCTGTTTCCGTTTCTGTAAACAATGGATGAAGTTCTTTGTTACTTGTAATAGAGTTTGAAGCTGTTTCTCAATATCTGAAATTGCAAGTGTTTTTTTTATTAACGTAGAGTCCTAATTCAGAACATTATTAATTGCTATGTTTGTCTACTAAATCCTTAAGTTAACTTCTTTCCTTGAGTCTAGTCAATGGAGAAACGTAAAACCTAGCCCACCTTTATTATTGTAGCTTGAGGATATCTCAGCAGTCATCCCCACGTTGCATCAACTAGTGACACACAACATCATGGAGAACAAATTCCGGCTAAGGAATACGAGGCTAGAAGCAACAACAAATCTCTATATCACATGAAGGAAACCGGGCGAGCGGAGATAAGGGGGCCATAATTTTCACGGAATCTAAGACTGAAGATAAGGAGCTTGACCTGAAAAGAGAAGCACACTAGTAGGTCGAGGGGGACTTCAAAGTATTCAATGTGGGAATCATAACAATCCTAATGAACTGAAGCTATCCTGTAAGTAGAAGAAAGCAATTTCCAAAAGACAAGCAGTAGCCTTGTAATGGATAAGATCATATTTTGCAATTATATGGAAGCTGGAAAGACATTGCTTACAACCAATTAGCTGACCTACTTCGATATCATAACTTGATTTTACTTTCTCTTTTGAAACGAGACTAATAATTATAAATAAAAGAGTTGTAGATGAGTAGATGATGGAGTTTTGCAGCTATTCCATCAATGAGGAAAAACATAGCTGCCTTGTATGTATTTTGGGTATAATACGGAATGTCATTTTTTGTGTGCACGTAGATTGATAGTTATTAGTTACCATTTTAATGAAATAAAGTGTCAGATGATCCTTTTGTTGCCATCACCACTCACCAAATGCCCCTCTTTTTTACAAAATTTTAGAAATAAATATCATAATTAATTAATTATTATCAACTAATTATTTCTCACATGAGGACATGCGAAATAGAGAAGGAGAAAACATATGAATTACCAGAAGGTCATCTTTTCTACAAAATTTTAGAAATAAATTCCATTAATTAATTATAATTAACTAATTATTTACTGCATGAAAAATTGGGAAAGAAAGAGAAGCAGAATTAGTTTATCATATTTAAGAAGAAAATATTAGGAAGAGAAATGATAGTTAATCGTAACTCCATGTGTACACAGGAAAATGATGTTTAGCATTACGGCAAAAATGTGTACAATGTAGCTAAGGTTTTCTCATTATAATGATGAAGACGGGAAATAAGGTGGCCTATATGTTTTAAATATAAACACCTCTAATACTAGATTGACGCCACATGGAATCGCTAAAAGTGATCCACACGACCAAGAAAAGTCAATTTTGTGCTTAGGTATAAATGCGATGAAGGCTTTGATTTGGGTTTACTTCAGATTCCAAAACTTAAGTTTTCTAATATTCTAAATGGTTCTAAAATGCAGTACTTAACGGAATTAACAGGCTAATAAGCACTAACTAAATGACTTATATTACTATGCAATGTGAGGAGATTAAACTAAGATAGTTTAATTAAGCATATTGGCAATTCATAAAAGGCTTCATGAATTTTTTTTTCTGAGAACATTAATGATGCTCTAAATAAATCCCAAAGAAGAATCATGCCATGAAGATGAGACATCAAGATCCTAAAAGATTCAACTATCAGGCAAACAGAACTCAAAATACCCTGTACATGGAAAGAAATACTGGAATCATTCAGTAGTCAGCATTTAGGCAGATGGTTTCACCAAACAAGAGTATTATAGTTCAAATCAAACTCAAGAAACTAACAAGACCTAAAATAGATTTCAATTTCAAATTTATCTAACCAAAGTTGAACAGTGAAATTCCAAATATACTAAAACGATTAATTGAAAAAGCAGAGAATAGATTAGAATTTCAGCAATGAACAGATACCCAACACAAATTGAAATTTCGAATGCATACAGAAGATTAGCTTCAGGTTCGGAGTAAAACTTAATCAGAAATAAAAGCAACAACCTAATCTGATTAGAAAACTATGAAACAAAGAGGCTCTAACTCCAAACCGAACCAGAACCTCCACTGAAAATGCAGCCTCTCTGCACTCCCAATGCCGAACCCGAAGCCCCCTGTTCCACACCGGCGCAAGCAACAGCACGTCGTGGAGGTCGTGCGCGAAGGAGGAGCGATCATGGGTGGAGCTGGCTCGTTCGTGCACGGCGAACAGGTGAGCTGCTGGCCGCCGGCGCCCTCGGCGCTAGAATTGATGGAAACGGATCCCCCGATCCTATTTTAGGGCTTATTGATGACAATTTGCAGCCAGGTCTCTTGTTTCAGAGTCTTCACCTTTAAGTCCCTTTTTGACCTAAATTAACCAAAATTAAATCTGATTTGATTTAATTTAAAACTAATTAACTCAAATTAAATATATCATACAAAATTAATATCCCCATTAACATAAAATTTCAAATATTTAACTCAAATAAAATTACAATAAATTATATATATATAACCGATATAATTGTAAGAGACTTTAAGTAAGTTTTGAAAATAGATCGAAAGTAAAATTTTATTTTAAAAAAATAATAAAATATTTTTTAGTAATTTTAGAATATATATAGTTTTAAAATTTTATGGAAAATATATAATTAATTAATATTAATACAGCCGGACGTATGTTGCCATTAATTAGCTTTTATTGTAGACGTGGAAAAAATAAATTTCGAAAAGAAATTCTATTAAAAAAATATATTCGAAAATAAATGTAAATTATTAATGAATTAATAATTATTTTACAGGCTCATTTCCGTTAGTGTAAAACCTTACAATATTTATTTCTTACTATATTTGAAACAGTAACTCAAAACTGTTCCAATTTTTAAATTTTTGTCAAGAATATTATTTAATGTTATTTTGAAAGATATGTTACAAATTACAAAGTATATTTAAAAAAAAAATTACAAATAATAATATTTTATATTTAATCTAACGGTAATTTTATAATTTATTTATTTTGACGTTTTCAAAATAAAACTAAATTAGATATATAAAAAAAATTAATTTGTTTTATTTATGTAAGATAATCTAGCTTTAATTTCAAAGTATATTATTTTATCAGATTCCAAAAACATTGCACCAAACGCTGTTATTTGAAAAATTTGGAATTCGATCAACATTTTTCTGAAGATCAGATTAAAAAAAAGGTAAATTACACACCGATTTTTAAATTTAGAATATAATAATACTCAAATCTATATTTTATGTATTCTTAATTTTTAAAATTTTAATATCAAAATTATTTTTTAAATTTTTTTAAATTACAATTATACTCTCCCACTCTCGCTCTCTCTACGCCGACGGTCTTAGCGAGGGTGCCAGTGGCTGCGTCTACACCCTCCGTCGGAGCTACATGAGAGAGAGAGAGAAATTAAGGGGGGGTGATAGCTGGCGATCACCCCGCCCCCCTTCACTACTATCGGCAAAGTCGTCAAGGCAAAGAGACATGGGGAAAGTAGGATGAGAGAGAGAAATTGAGGGACGGGGTGGGAGGCCGCCGGCGGAGGGCTCCACCCCCATCCACTGTTGTCAACAAAACCACCGGATCAAAGAGAGAGGGAGACAGTGAGCTGTACGAGAGAGAAACTGGAAGGTGGGTGGCCATAAGTGGAGGCTGCCTCCCTCCGTCAATGCCGACGATAGGGCTGTTATCGATCCGATTTCGAGCCGACCTAATACCGGCTCGAAATTGGATTGATCGCATTTCGATCGACTCGAAAGCGGCTCAAAGTCGATTAGGTTTGAGTTAGAGCCGATTCCAATTGACTTCGAGCTGATTTCGAATCATTTTCGAGCGGCCCGAAATAATTAAATCTCAATTTTTTTTCGAGCCGATCACGAGTCGGGTAGGCTCGACTGGATCCGGCTCAGTTTATAATATATATATTATATATATATTATATATATATTATATATATATTATATATATATTATATATAACATGTATTTTAATTCAAGCCGATTTGGAGCTGGATCGAGTCGAGCCTATCCGGCTCAAAATCAACTCTAAATTATTACCAAGCCAAACTTTTGACTTGTTAGTCGGCTCGTTTAGATCGATTTAATTTAAAATTAATTCATATTAGCACTCTTAGGCTGCGACGGACCGCCTATACAAAGAAAGAGAAGGATGAGAGAGAGAGAGAGGGAACAGTGAGAACAGGTGAGAGAGAAAAGAGAGTGTATAATTAAAAATTTTAAAATGATATAGATGTAAACATTTTAAAAATTAGAAATTCAGATATTAAAAATAAAAAATATAAATCTCACTATTATTTTATTCTAAATTTAGAAACTCAATTGTAATTTACCAAACTATAACTTAATTCAAAAGTAAAAAAAAAAATTATTTAAAATTAAATTTAATTAGAAAGCATTCACTTTATAATGGGCATATCAAATAAATTAAAATAATCATTCAATACATCTAATATTATATAACGTGTGTTTCACTTTTCATATTTATGATTTCTAGCTACATTTATGGGTTGTGAATGTATGACTCAAATCCGAACCCAATTCAAAAATTTCGTGTTTACGTTATATATTTTCATTCTTTATTCAAAGGCCTGCTGTGAAGTCGATGCATTTTTTTGTCGAGCCAACTTTGATCGAGTTGACCTATGTACAACATCTTACTCTTAACGTGTTATATTTTAAATTCTTATATTTGGGCCTATTTGGTAAACAAAATAGAGCGGCTTCAGTCATTTCTGACTCAATCTTTTGATCATTTTTTTTTATCAATCTGATGAAGTCGAGTAAAAAACTAACTTCAAGTCATTTTAAAGCTTTGAAACAGAAATCATCGACAATATGATCTTACTCAAAATCGCTTCACTTATCTAATGTTACTTTAAGTTTCAAATTTGATGTTATTTATTTTAAAGCCAAATCTTTTTTTTTTTTTTGAACTAATCTAAAATATTAGGCTTCTTTTTTAACCCGACATATCAAATCACACATAAATTTAATATTAAAAATTAATTTTATTTCACATCCTACACACATTACTAAAATAATAACTAACTTATATCACATCCCTCACATATCCCAACATAATAACTAATGTTATTTCACATCATTCACAATTTTCAAAAAAAAATATCTCTATCTAAATTTAATTTTAATTTTATTAAATTTAATCTTATAAATAAATAGACTTAGGATATAAGTTAGTTATTATTTTAGTAATTTTTCTCTATAAAAATGTGAAATTAATTATTTTTTAACTAGTTTAAACTATTTATATATTTTATAAGGCTATTACATTCCTCTATTCTCACCATTTTAAAAAAATTAATAAAAATATAAAATTTAATTTCTCTCATATTTTACTATCTCTACATTAAAAATTTAAAATTGAAATAAATATTAATATTTTAAAATTATATTTTAAAAAGCTTAAAATTAATAAATGAAAATATTTTTATAGCATATTAGTAAAAAATAATAATTATATTTTGATTGGGATAAAACATTATGGAGAGTTCTTGCAAATTTAAGGATTCAAATCAAAGTTTTTAAAAAGTTGAAATCAATTTGCAGTACATTTCCAACCTCGGGAGCCAAATGCAATTTACCCTAAATATAATCCATTTTTATTAATATTGAATTATTTATTATAAGAAATATGCAAATTTTAAATTTGTTAATTTAAAAAAAAAAATGTTGCTTCTAATTAATATCTAACATTTAAAATTATTTTTAAGAATTTCCTTCCGTTATAAATGAAGCCCGCATCATCAAAGACCTCCTCTCCCCTTTCTCCGCCGGCTTTCTCTCCTCCGATGGCCGGCGCCGGCTCTCCCTGCGGTGCATGCAAATTTCTCCGGCGAAGGTGCCCCCCCAACTGCATCTTCGCCCCCTACTTCGGCTCCGAGAACGACGCCGCTCGCTTCGCCGTCATCCACAAGGTCTTCGGAGCCAGCAACACCTCGAAGCTCCTCTCCGCCATCCCCGCCGGCGACCGCTGTGAGGCGGCGGTCACCATTTCCTACGAAGCTCAGGCGAGGCTCCAGGACCCCGTCTACGGCTGCGTCGCTCACATCTTCGCTCTTCAGCGCCAGGTCCTCGTATGCATGCTCAGAATGCATAATTAAATATATATATATATATATATATATATATA
>JAEMOT010001549.1:3597-51609 GCA_019297695.1 Apostasia ramifera | reverse complement strand
CATCCATATGGCAAATAGTAGTTGTATAATTAGAGTATTATATATATTAAAATGCCATCATATTGGTATAATCAAAGTCAAATTTCATGTTTTCTCTTTAAATACAGCAAAACATGATTGAATGCTCGTATAATTGCTAGTATTCAATTAGAATAACTTGTTATGTAATAAATCGTACTCTAAATGCTTATATTCTGCTTAAACTCAACGTTAAGGCATTGAATATCCTTAAAATTGTCACTACTCAATTGAAATACCTTCATTTGTCATAAATCAATCTCAAAAAGTGCTTATTCAATTAAAATAACTTGTTATGCAATGAATCGTACTCTAAACGCTTGTATTCTGCATAAATTCAACGTTAATTCAACAAATATCTATAAAATTATCACTACTCAATTCAAATACATTGATATGTCATAAATTAGTCTCTAAAAGTGCCTATTTATTTAAAATAAATCGATATACTGCCAAAAAGATGTGTAATTATCGGTATTACATTAAAACTCAATTTGATGTCCCCAATAAATCATCAAATACCACATTTCTGCTAAAAATATATCTATATGGTAAACAATAGTTGTGCAATCAGAGTATAATGTTAAAATGCCTTCATATAGGCATGATCAAAGTCAAATTACACGTATTCTCTTCAAATATAGTAAAATATGTTTGAATACTCATATAATTATTAGTATTCAATTAAAATAACTTGTTATATAATGAATCGTTCCCTAAATACATGTATTCCGCTTAAATTCAACGTTAATGCAATGAATATTAGTAAAATTATCACTATTAAATTCAAATAGTTTGATATGTCATAAATCAGTCTCTAAAAGTGCCTCTTTGTTTAAAATAGATCGATATACTACCCAAAAGATTTGTAATTGTCAGTATTACATTAAAACTCAAGCAGATGTCCTCAATAGACAGCCAAATAACATGTTTCGTCTGAAATACATCCATATGGCAAACAGAAGTTGTGTAATCAAAGTATTATATTAAAATGCCTTTATATAGGCATGATTAAAGTCAAATTGCAAGTATTCTCTTTAAAAATAGTAAAACATGATTGAATACTCATATAATTGCAAGTATTCAATTAAAATAACTTGTTATGTAATGAATCATACTCTAAATATTTGTATTCTGCTTAAATTCAATGTTAATGAGTTGAATATCTGTCAAACTATCAATATTCAATTGAAATACCTTGATATGTCATAAATCAATCTCTAAAAGTGCCTATTCAATTAAAATAACTTGTAATGTAATGAATAGTGCTCTAAATGCTTGTATTGCGCTTAAATTCAATGTGAATGCAGCAAATATCTGTAAAATTATCACTTCTCAATTCAAATACATTGATATGTCATAAATCACTCTCTAAAAGTTTCTATTTGTTTAAAATAGAATGATATACCACCAAAAAGATGTGTAATTCCCGGTATTACATTAAAATTTAATCAGATATCCCCTATAGATCGTCAAATACCGTGTTTCTTCTAAAATACATCCATATGGCAAATAGTAGTTGTGTAATCAGAGTATTATGTTAAAATGCCATCATATAGGTAAGATCAAAGTCAAATTGCATGTATTCTCTTTAAATACAGTAAAACATGATTGAATGCTCGTATAATTGCTAGTATTCAATTAGAATAACTTATTATGTAATGAATCGTACTCTAAATGCTTGTATTCTGCTAACATTCAACGTTAATGCACTGACTATCTGTAAAATTGTTACTATTTAGTTTAAATACCTTGATATGTCATAAATCAGTTTCTAAAAGTGCTTATTCAATTAAAATAACTTGTTATGTAATGAATCGTACTCTAAACGCTTGTATTCTACTTAAATTCAACGTTAATGCAACAAATATCTATAAAATTATCACTACTCAATTAAAATACATTGATATGTCATAAATCAGTCTCTAAAAGTGCCTATTTATTTAAAATGAATCGATATACTGCCAAAAAGATGTGTAATTATCGGTATTACATTAAAACTCAATTTAATGTCCCCAATAGATCGTCAAATACCACATTTCTGCTAAAATATATCCATATGGCAAACAGTAGTTATGCAATCAGAGTATAATGTTAAAATGCCTTCATATAGGCATGATCAAAGTCAAATTGCACGTATTCTCTTCAAATACAGTAAAATATGATTGAATTCTTATATAATTGCTAGTATTCAATTAAAATAACTTGTTATATAATAAGTCATACTCTAAATGCTTGTATTCTGCTTAAATTCAACGCTAATACAATAAATATCAGTAAAATTATCATTATTCAATTCAAATACATTTATATGTCATTAATTTGTTTCTAAAAGTGCCTATTTGTTTAAAATAGACTGATATACTGTCAAAAAGATATGTAATTGTCGGTATTACATTAAAACTCAATCATATGTCCCCAATAGATCGCCAAATGTCATATTTCGGTTGAAATACATCTATATGACAAATAGTAGTTGTGTAATCAGAGTATTATATTAAGATGCCTTCATATAGGCAAAATAAATATCAAATTGCTTGTATTCTCTTCAAATGCAGAAAAACATAATTAAATACCTTGATATGTCATAAATCAGTCTCTAAAAGTGTTTATTCAATTCAAATACATTGATATGTCATAAATCAGTCTTTAAAAGTGCCTTTTTATATAAAATAGATCGATATACTACCGAAAAGATTTGTAATTGCTGGTATTACATTAAAACTCAATCAGATATCCCCAATAGATTGCCAAATACCATATTGCGGGTGAAATACATCCATGTGGCAAACAAAACTTGTGTAATCAGAGTAGTATGTTAAAATGCCTTCATATAGGCATGATTAAAGTCAAATTGCATGTATTTTTCTTAAATACAGTAAAACATGATTGAATGCTCGTATAATTGCCAATATTCAAATAGAATAGCTTGTTATGTAATGAATCGTACTCTAAATACTTGTATTCTGCTTATATTCAACGTTAATACATTCAATATCTGTAAACTTGTAACTATTCAGTTTAAATACCTTGATAAGTCATAAATCAATCTCTAAAAGTGTTTATTCAATTAAAAAAACTTGTTATGTAATAAATCGTGTTCTAAAAGGTTGTATTCCGCTAACATTCAACGTTAATGCAACGAAAATCTGTAAACTTATCACTATTCAATTCAAATACATTGATATATCATAAATCAGTCTTTAAAAGTGCCTATTTATTTAAAATAGATCGATATACTACCGAAAAGATTTTTAATTGCTGGTATTACATAAAAACTCAATCAGATATCCCCAATAGATTGCCAAATACAATATTGTAGGTGAAATACATCCATATGGCAAACAGTACTTGTGTATTCAGAGTAGTATGTTAAAATGCCTTCATATTGGCATGATCAAAGTCAAATTGCATGTATTCTCTTTAAATATGATTGAATGCTCGTATAATTGCTAGTATTCAATTAGAATAACTTGTTATATAATGAACAGTACTCTAAATTCTTGTATTCTGCTTAAATTCAACATTAATGCATTGAATATCTGTAAAATTGTTACTATTTTTTTGAAATACCATGATATGTCATAAGTAAGTCTCTAAAAGTGCCTATTCATTTAAAATAACTTGTTATGTAATGAATTATGCTCTAAATGCTTGTATTTTCGCTTAAATTCAACGTTAATGCAAGAAATATCTGTAAAATTATACCTACTCAATTCAAATACATTGATATGTCATAAATCAGTCTCTAAAAGTGCCTATTCATTTAAAATAACTTGTTATGTAATGAATTATGCTCTAAATGCTTGTATTTTCGCTTAAATTCAACGTTAATGCAAGAAATATCTGTAAAATTATACCTACTCAATTCAAATACATTGATATGTCATAAATCAGTCTCTAAAAGTGCCACTTTGTTTAAAATAGATCGATATACTTTCCAAAATATTTGTAATTGGTATTACATTAAAACTCAAGCAGATGTCCCCAATAGACCGTCAAATAACCTGTTTCTGCTGAAATACATCCATATGGCAAACAAAAGTTGTGTAATCAGAGTATTATGTTAAAATGCCTTCATATAGGCATGATTAAAATCAAATTAATGCATTGAATATCTGTAAAATTATTACTATTCATTTGAAATACCATGATAAGTCATAAGTAAGTCTCTAAAAGTGCCTATTCATTTAAAATAACTTGTTATGTAATGAATTATGCTCTAAATGCTTGTATTTTCGCTTAAATTCAACGTTAATGCAAGAAATATCTGTAAAATTATCGCTACTCAATTCAAATACATTGATATATCATAAATCAGTCTCTAAAAGTGCCTCTTTGTTTAAAATAGATCGATATACTTTTCAAAATATTTGTAATTGGTATTACATTAAAACTCAAGCAGATGTCCCCAATAGACCGTCAAATAACATGTTTCTGCTGAAATACATCCATATGGCAAACAGAAGTTGTGTAATCAGAGTATTATGTTAAAATGCCTTCATATAGGCATGATTAAAATCAAATTGCAAGTATTCTCTTTAAATATAGTAAAACATGATTGAATACTAGTATAATTGCTAGTATTCAATTAAAATAACTTATTATGTAATAAATCATACTCTAAATGTTTGTATTATGTTTAAATCAACGTTAATGCATTGAATATCTGTCAAATTATAAATATTCAATTGAAATACATTGATATGTCATAAATCAATCTCTAAAAGTGCCTATTCAATTAAAATAACTTGT
Source organism: Apostasia ramifera (assembly GCA_019297695.1). Taxonomy (NCBI): domain Eukaryota; kingdom Viridiplantae; phylum Streptophyta; class Magnoliopsida; order Asparagales; family Orchidaceae; genus Apostasia; species Apostasia ramifera. Next base: position 46,836 of record JAEMOT010001549.1, on the reverse strand, counting down.
AATGTAATGAATCGTGCTCTAAACGCTTGTATTCCGCTTAAATTCAATGTGAATGCAACAAATATCGGTAAAAGTATCACTACTCAATTCAAATACATTGATATGTCATAAATCACTCTCTAAAAGTTTCTATTTGTTTAAAATAGAACGATATACTGCCAAAAGATGTGTAATTACCGGTATTACATTAAAATTTAATCAGATGTCCCCTATAGATCGTCAAATACCGTGTTTCTGCTGAAATACATCCATATGGCAAATAGTAGTTGTATAATTAGAGTATTATATATATTAAAATGCCATCATATAGGTATAATCAAAGTCAAATTTCATGTTTTCTCTTTAAATACAGCAAAACATGATTGAATGCTCGTATAATTGCTAGTATTCAATCAGTGCCTAATTATTTAAAATAGATCGATATACAATCAAAAAGATATGTAATTGCAGTATCATAATAAAACTCAATTATATGTCCCAATAGATCTCCAAACATCTGCTTTCGGCTAAAATACATCGATATAACTAATATTTATTGTTTAGTTTGAGTATTATGTTAAAATGCCTAGATATTGATAAGATCAAAGTCAAATTACTTTTATTCTTTTTAAATTTAATAAAATATATTTGAATACACATATGACTACTAGTATTCAGAAAAAATGACTCAGTGTAATGAATCGCCCTCTAAATGCTTCTATTCCGCTTGAATTCAACGTTATTACAATGAATAGTTGTAAAAATGTCACTATTCAAATAAAATATATTGATATGTCATAACTAAGTATCTAAAAATATCTAATAGGTTAAAATAGATTGATATACTGTCAGAAAGATGAGGAATTGCCGATATTATTTTACAACTCAGACATACATCCCTAATAGCTTGCTAAATGTCTATTTTCAGCTAAAATATGTAGATATAGCAAATATTAGTTATTTAATCAGTGTATTTTGCTAAAATGCCTTAATATAGATAAGATAAAAGTCAAATTATTTGTATTCTCTTTAAATTTAATTAAAAATAATTAAATATTCTTATAATTACTAGTATTCAGCTAAAAAAATTATTATGTAATGAAATATTCTCTAAATACTTGTTTTCGGCATGAATATATAACATTAATGCATTGAAAAGTTGTAACAACGCAGTGTTCAATTCAAATACATTGACATGTCATAAATCAGTCTTTAAAAATGCCTAATAAATTACAATACATCGATATACTGCTAAAACGATGTACAATTATTAGTATTATATTGAAACTCGATCATTTGTCTCGAATATCTGTTTCAATTAAAATACTTTGATAAAGCAAATATAAGTTATTTTATTGTATTATTACATTGAAATATCTTGATATAGATAAGTTTGACATTTAATTGCACGTATTCGTCTTAGCTACATTCAAAAATTATTGAATAATCTTATAATTGCAGTATTCTATCAAAAAAATGTATTATGCAATGAATTATTCTCTAAATAGCTGTATACGGCTTAAATTTAACATTAATGCAATGAATAGTAATAATACATTGATATATCATAAATCAATCTCTAAAAGAGTCTAATAAGTTGAAACACATCGATGTACTATCAAAGATAAGTGTAATTACCTGTATTATATTAAAACTCAATCATATCTCTCTAATAGATCGTCAAATATCTATTTTCGGCCAAAATGCATCGATATAGCAAATATTAAAAATTTAATCAGAGTATTATATTAAAATGTCTTGATTTAGATAAGATCAAAGTTAAATTACTTGTATTCTCCTCAAATTCAATCAAAAATAATTAATTACTCATATATTTGCTAGTATTCAGTTAAAATGACTTATTATGAAATAAATCGTTCTCTAAATACTTCTATTCGGCTTAAATTCAACGTTAATGCATTGAATAATTGCAAAAACATCTCTATTCAATTCAAATACATTGGTATGTCATAATTCAGCCTCTAAAAGTATCAAATAGGTTAAAATAATTCAATATACTGTCAAACAGATGAGTAATTACAAGTATTACAATCAAATATCTCTAATAGATTATCAAATATCTGTTTTTAGCTAAAATACATCGATATAGTAAATATTAGTTGTTTAATCAGAGTATTATATTAAAAGGCTTTGAAATAGACAAGATCAAAGTCAAATAACTTGTATTCTCTCCAAATGCTGTCAAAAATTATAAAATATTTGTATAATTGCTAGTATTTAGTTAAAATAATTTCCTCTACATTGAATCGCCCTCTAAATGCTTTTATTCAACTTGATTTCGACGTTTATGCAATGAAAAGTTCTAAAAACGTCACTGTTCAATTCAACTATATTTGTATGTTATAAATCAGTCTTTAAAAGTACTTAATAAGTTATAATAGATTGATATACTGTCAAGAAGTTGTTTAATATCCAGTATTATATTAAAACTCAATCATATGTCCCTCAAAAATCGTCAAATACCTATTTTTGACTAAAATACATTGATATAGCAAATATTAGTTTTTTAATTAGGATATTATGTTAAATTGGCTTGATATAGATAAAATTAAAGTCAAATTGCTTGTGTTCTCTTCAAATTAAATAAAAAATAATTAAATATACGTATAATGGCTAGTATTTAGAAAACATGATTTATAATGTAATGAATTGTCCTTTAAATACTTGTATTTCGCTTAAATTCAATATTATTGTAATGAATAATTGTAAAAATATTGCTATTCAATTAAAATATATTGATATGTTTTAAATCAGTATCTAAAAGTGCCTAATATATTAAAATAAATTGATATACTATCAAAAAGATGTGTAATTACCGTTATTATTTTAAAACTCAGACATATGTCCCTAATAGATTGTTAAATATCTATTTTCGGCTAAAATACATTAATATAATGAATATTAATTATTTAATCAGAGTATTTTGTTAAAATATCTTGATATAGATAAGATCAAAGTCAACTTACTTATATTCTCTTCAAATTTAATTAAAAATAATTGAATACTCATATGATTGCTAGTATTCAGTTAAAAAAATTTATTATATAATGAAATATTCTTTAAATACTTATATTCTGCATAAATACAATGTTAAAATATTATATTTTATAAATTTAATTAAAAAACTTAATTTAATATTAACAAGATTGTAAAATATAAAATAAAATTAATTATAATATTTGTATTTATCGTGGATGTGAAGTAAAGTTGATTTTTACAGTTTAAATTTACGTTGAGTCAAAAAAAACTCGAACTAAATGAGCCATAACAATCTTAGTACGTGCAGATCATAAACATAAAAATTTACGTCTAGAATGAAAATCAACATGTTTCATAGTTCACCAGTCACCACACAAATTGGCAAATGTAGGTCAACTCAATGCTAGCCTTTACACCGTCTTCAAAGAAATTATGAAAAATTAAACTCGGTTGACCAAAGACTTACAAAAAAAGATAAATTATGATTAATTGAACACTTTATTTTGATAATAATAATTACTTTAGATTAAAAAAAAAACAATTACTTTAGATTAATGTACTAATAATTTTTATTTTAGTGCATAGACAGATTTAATTCATAAAGCTTAATTATTGAAATTATGTTAATGAAAGAACTTAGTATATTTCAAGCTTAATAAAAAAATCAAAAGTCTAAGATTAAGAAACAAATGAGTTTCATGATTTATCTATTTTCTTTTCTTAGAATTATTATGAAAACATATTTAATATTATTTTAACATTATTAAGATTTATGTATCACCTTAGCCTTAAAAAAAAAAAAATCATTCTAATACTTTTACATATTCTATTTAATTTTTCAGATTGTTTTTCACACTAAAAGTATTAGGAATCTATATTATTTATCTTGATCAAATTTTATCAATTCTTTAATTATGATCAATTAGTGTTATTAAATTATTTTTATTGACCATTAATTTTATTAATCTTCACAATACATTATTCTCTTTATTTATTCTTGAATGATCTATTTAATCTCAAAATTATATAATTTTAATCACATTTTTATTCATACAAGTTTAATATAATTATTATCTTCTCTATAAGTTCATCAATAGTTTAAAACTTATTTTATATCCCATATAAATTTTAACTTTATTTTATATTTTGTACATATTTTAATAAAAAATAACTTTATTTCACATCTATCATGATCCTTAATAATAAAATAAATTATTTTATATTATAATATTAAAATAAATTTTTTTTTATCTAAAAAAAAATTAAAAACTTTATAGAATATACTACTACTAACTGAGACTTTAAGGCCTTGTTTGATTGGAGTCAGATTTTTTGCTCAACACAAATTTTAATTATAAAAATTAATTTTATTTTACATCTAATATAAATATGGATATTAGAATTTAAAGTATTTCACATTTTTTTATACTTTCTAATATTAAAATAAATTTCTCTGAGCCCCTAATTTTAGGCAAATTCCCTACTTTTAAACCTAATAATAATGTAAAATATTAGAGCTTAAGAGATTTAAATTAAGGATTTTAAAATATTATTATCAATTTGTAACTCCTTTCCAACCTCAAGGACTTGACTGCAACTTACCGTAATGTTTATATGATAATACTATCTATGTATTTCAATTGTTAACAATTCTTGTTTATAAAATTAGACTCGTAATTTATTGTAGGGTTGACGGTCTTATTTGGTACTTTAAAATGAACCTAATTCCCAATGAAAAAGAATATATATAGAAAACAAGTGAGAGAAATAATTAGTGTAACACCTATCTCAAAATCTTTTAATTTTTTATTGCATAATAATTACTAATTAAAAAATTATCTATGCTTTTAAATTTTTTATTGTAATTATGATTATAAAATATATCAAAAATATTTATTGTAATTTTATAGTCATGTTCATTTAATTTACTATTTATATATTTCATTGACTATAAAATAAGAGATTAAGTTGGTTGTAATTATTCCATCTTTTATGACTTAATAGAAAGGAAGAAATAATTTGTAAATCTTTTTTTATAATTTTTATTTGTAAAATATTCATAACTAATTTTTCAACATACTTAAATTAATAAATTATACTAATAAATTACATTCCATATATCATAAAGTATATAAAAATTATTTTTATACCACAATTATATCATGATTAATATAATATTTTTAATAATTTATAATATGTATAGTATAAAAATATATACATTATATAATTTATTAAATATAAATGAGCAACATATAAAATAATAAGTTTAATGTGACATGTAAATAATTAACTATTTTGTGTAGTATGTCAACTACTAAGAAGTATATTTTTTCGAACTACTATTTATTTTGGACTAAAAAGAAATAATTTATTTTAATGTTAAGATTTATATCAAATATAAAATAAATTTAATTTTATTACTAAAATATGAATTGATTGTGAAGTTAAAAAACTTTTAATTAGATGTAAAATAAATTTTCTTTTATATTAAAATTTATACTTTATGTAAAAATAAAAAAAAAGGAAGACAATTTTAGGCTGGTAACGAGAAAAAAATGATTTAATTAGATTTTTTTTAATTATTTTTGAAATATACGTAAGATATGAAATAAAGTAGTTAATTATATTAAAAATTATGAGAAATGTGAAACAAAGTTGATTGATTTACTAAAAATTTTATTGAATGTGAAATAAAATAATTATTTAATATTAAAATTTATGTAGATTAAAATATAAAATAATTTTTTAAAATTTTTAAATAAATTTAACATTTTAGTTATTACTAAAATTAATCATAATTTTTTACTTACTGCTAAATAAGGCTTTAAGATGGGTTTTCGGATCCCTATGCAATAAAAGAAATAATAATAATAATAATAATAATAATAATAAACTTAAAACCATTTACTTTTTTAAATAATAATAAATTACTTAAATGGATAGAGTGTAGACTGTAGAGCCGAAACCCTTGTCGGCAATGGCTTCCTCCATCCGATCCATGGCTCGCGCCTCGTTCCCGTCTCTGAGTTCATGCTTCAGCAGAGCCACGAAGGCGGCTGCGCGTTCTCCCCTGCCTTCTTCGGCTGCAAGATCCGCCTCACGCTCCTCACCTCACCGCTTCCGAGCCTTCTCCAGGTTTGTCCGTCCTCCGAAATTACTATGTCTTGCCTGCCTTTTAGGAAGAGGCCGACAACAATGCTTCTTTTGTTGTAGATCTGCTTCAGAATTGGGTTGTTGCAGCGGCTCCTTGTTCCCGCTGCACACGGCAGTGGCGGCTGCACGGCTGACTTCGCGTCTGAGCGTGACCACCCGGAGCTGTCGGGCTCTTTCACAGGGTATCATCTTTTGCCGAGCTCACCCTGGACCCTAGCGAAAGCCTTTTCTTGTTAGTGTTTGACCTAAAATTTTGTGCTCCTTTAATTTCTCTTTGATTGGCTCATAGATAGATGGCTTCCTTTTTGCTAAGTTCATTCACATGCCACTGGAAATTTACAATTTCATTAGAAATAGAATTGCAACATGCATTAGCTTTCTATACCTAGGTTGGTAATGACTACAAGGTTGAAGCTGTTGGTTGCGCATCCTTTTTGTAGGAAGAAGTTGATTTCATTTTTGTGTGATGTTCAGAATGATGGCATGTCAAATATTTGCAGCTTGGCATGGAAAATGTTTGCTTGCTCGTCATACATTATCGTGAGCATATTTTTATCACTTGATGTCCCATTGAAGCAAAAGCTCACTTCATGTTGCTGATTAGTTTTTTTTAGGAAATTAACTTACAATTGTTTTATGGGTAATATGCTAGTTTTTAGTTGAAATTGCTGGTTTGTGCAAGCAATGCATGGAACCTCACTCCAGTTAAGTGTGTAAATGTTTTCAACTGAAATAAAAGGCGACTATCTACATTATATCTTATTTGAAAATATATCTTTTCAGCATATCTTATGCACTTTATGGTCTTCAAAAGCTAGTTATTAGTATTTTATTAATGCAGGCTCATGATATATCCATTGCTTGAACAGAACAAAAAGGCAGGTGCGAATCTGTTCATATAAATTTTCTTAAAAATTTGCATGATATATATTGATGTTAATATCATTACTTGTTTATCCAACTTATTTTGAAAAAGATGATGGATGGATGGTGATTTGAAATGGTAACCATTCTTGGTAGGGTTCCACGAGGGAAAAAAGACCTGAGAAAGCTTCATAAGGCAATACCTAAAATCACACTAAAAAGAGAAATTTTCTGGCTATTGGCCTGTTTCAATTGTTAGCTGGAAATTGACCTGCAGAAATCAGCCATTGGACAGATATTTGCAGTGCTCTCTGTTAACAGTTTTTCAACTTTTTTCCTAGGATTTTCTATCACTTGATGTAAATATGATGAGCAAGCATTCCAAGCAAACATGTTCAATCACTCGAAATAAAATTCAATTGATCATGCAATTTGAGCCAGACATCAAGTTGAACATGCTTAAATAATGGAATGTAACAACTAAGGCTAAAGCACATATGAAAGATCAAATCTATAGAAGTGACCGTGAAATATTCCATACTTCCAGTGAATTCATGCAATTTAGAGAACAAACAACTCGTATAATTATGCCAAAGCAAATTCTTCACTATGAATTACAAATTTACTATAGGTAAAAACCAACACATGAATGTTTTTAAAGACTATAAATAGGAGCCTTTGAAAAATTTGAAGTGACTTTTGAAAAATTTTGAATTCTTGGAAATAACTCTAGCTCTAAACCGCTCTCTGGGCAACTCACACTATGCCACAACTTGCAAATGCTTTACGTGTGTGAAAGGAAGAGCCATTTTCTAGTATATTGCTTTAATCTTCTGCTTCATTCTCACTGTACTTTTTGCTAGGAGTATCTTAGCTTGTATTTCCTTTTTCATTTTTATATAAGGACCTTGGGATGTCTTTATTGGTGAGGATGCAGCTTCGACCAATACAAGGAGAAACGATTGAGTTTCAAAAGGTACAGTTTCACATGATATAAGGAGCAATATGGGTAAGATTTTGTCCAATTCAAGGAGAAACCCAATGTACAATTTCATCCTAAATGTGGAGAAACCAAGTAATAATGGTACAGTTTTGCCGATTATGAGTTGAGATACACTTATAAAGGCTTCTCCTCTTGTGGTGCATAAAGGAGACTCGGTAGTTAGACCTGAGGTTTGAGGAGCCTTAGTGATGGACATTGGTCTGAGTTTGGACCGAATCACCTACACATTTGGGTGTGCTTTACTTTCTTGAATTGTTATTTTTAGCCCTCACGATTTTAATTATTGTTCTTCGTTCTTTTTTTATCACTACGCTATTACTTAAATTCCACACATAATGGCATTCCACATTATTATAATTTATATTTATCACTTAAGATTTCTAAAAGCACCAAACTTCCCTTGGATGTGTTGAGCCTAAGTTTTAAAATCTGGTTTAACTATGTAAATACCATCCAACAAAACCAAATGTGAAGTACAGTAGCATCTCTACCTCCTTCTAGCCTCAGCCACTTACCTTGACTCTTGGGAATCTGGAACCGCTTTGTTTTTTTGGCAATATCTCATCCAAATCATAAAATCATCTAGATTATTCCTTTCTTTATTTCCTATCCTTTTTAACACCTCTTCTCCACTGTTGGTGTAAGTGCCACATCATTAGAATGTACGATATTAATTACAGACATTTCAGAGTTGCATGGGAAGTGGGAAGACTGAAGTCTTTAATCTGTGTCTGTTGTTCATAGGTCGATTTGAGAAATAGACTAAGCATCGCAAGCAAAATCAACTAATAAATGGTAACTGCTACCTACCTACTAGTCGATTTCATTACTAATCAATTTTGGTTGTCAAGCATTACTTTCAGCTGCGATGCCTAACATTGTCGTTGGTCAAGTTGGCCAGTGTTTGTTTTCCTAAAATCAACTATTAGCTAAAATCTAGTGTTGGTCGTAATATCATCCTATTTGGACTATTTTTATATGCAACCCCTAGGGCCCCGTTTGTTTAGCTGGTTAAAATTAACCTGATTTAATTTTCACTAGCCATATCACATCACACATAAAATTTAATATTAAAAATTAAATTTATTTCACATCCTACACATATTACTAAAATAATAATCAATTTATATCACATCCCTCACATGTTTCAACATAATAATTAACTTTATATCACATCCCTCACATATCCCAACATAATAACTAACTTTATTTCACATCATTCACAACTTTCAATAAAAAAATATCTCTATCCAAATTTAATTTTAACCTTCTTAAATTTAACCTTACAAACAAACACAACCTAATATTGGATTTCAACCACACAAGTACAACCCAAATGCACTCTAAAAAAAAACTCCATAACATAATATTAGCAAATAACAAAATAAGAGTCCCAACTGCTATTACTACTAAATAAGTCCAAGAAATGATAAATTAAATATGCTATACTTGGAAACGAAGATGGTAACCATGATTTTTACGTTGTTCACTGATGTCACATCATTAAAGTACTTCTTTGTGGTCATGAGTATGGTTTTCTACTATTTTAGTAACATATAATTTATGTGATATTGTTTACCAATATTTTTGCCTCTTACTAATGTTAGACCTTGTTTGGCTAGGCCAAATAAACCTCAAATTTTTCAAAAACAACCTTATTAATAATTTATATCTATTTCATACCATACATAAATTTAAGTATTAAAAATTAATTTATTTTATATCCTACACAAATTTCAACTTTAAAATTTAATTTTTTTTCACATCCCACAGATATTTCAATAAAAAAATAAATTTTATTTATATCCAAGACAATCTTAAATAATACAATAATTTTATTTCATATCATAATATTAAAATATATTTCTTTTTTTCTACCTCAAAAAAGTTTTAAACTAACCCAAAATATATTCCAACTAAACGAAGCTGTAGTGTCTAGGTGAGCATGCATAAGGTAAATATTTAGGTTCTCATCCAAGAGGTTGACATTTAATTGAGCATCATGTTTATATAAATGTGAATAGTTTTATTTTCTTGATTATATGGTGACTTTTACCTTTAAGGAACACCTTCATTGTAAAACCATTCAAAATTGAGTAGAAGATTGAATACATGCATCATATGTTTGATGTTTCGAATATAAGATAATGGAACACAAAGTATCTTTTTAAAGCATAGAATCTCGTCTGCACTCTATTTTAACTGTCTTGTGATTTTTTGCTAATTAGCAATCTCTACTATTATTTTTGCAGATAATAGAACACAGTTTTTGATGTCATGGGGAGATTTTCCCCATTCTCATAATTGTGTCATTTCTTGCTTGTCAAGTCAAATGGAAACTTCTCTTTATGATCCCTATCTGACTAACTATTGTTATATAAGAGTGAGTGTTAGGCAGTCAAATAGAAATTTTTTTATAAGATTTCATAGCTAAAATGTAGGTGCTTAGTCACACTTGATTGGACAAGGCCATTCATGGTCTCTTAATCAAACATGACAAATGTTTGGTAATATGTTGTTGTGCTCAGATAAGTGTATTAGATGTGAAATGGAGTTAATTTATTATTTTAAAAATTTTTAAGATGTGAAACAAATTTATATTAGAGCTGGTTTAAGATGAGCAATAAAATAATTTTTATCATTGAAAATTAAGTTTGATGTGATAGGTTAGTTACTTATGATTGACATCTTCTTTTAGTTGATACATCTATTGTCGGCTTATAAAAACCAGTTGTGCATAAAGATGATGCGATCTAAAGTCGTTTTGTCAAAGAGAGGGAGGAAAGACTTAAACTGGTTTGGTATATGAAATATTGCACATTATATTGATTTGGTTGTGCTTATGGAATTACTTTGGGAAGAGTTGAACGGAGGAGAGAAATCCAGATAGCCACCCTAATTAATTTGGATGAGGCTCCGTAATTATGTTGTTTTCTGCACACTTTGCTTAAAAGAAAATTTGTACATGTCCTAACCAAACATACCCTAAACTATATGGTGCCAAGCAAGCATGCAGTTTAATGCCTGAGATCATCTCATGAGCAAATATATGATTTGATGTTGTTATCCAGGATTTAATGTGGTATTAGAGAACTTACATGTATGAAATATTTTTTATTTTACTCTAAACATTACAATATTTCTCACCACATTTAGAAATTGTAATGGTAGTGTAATTTGAACCTGAAATTCCCCGGTACCCAAGTGAGCTCTTTTCCCATTAGTCTAGGAGGATATCACAGCTTACGTGTATTAAACATTCTTTTTTCCCTTTTCAGTTCTGACTGGTTTTAATTGTTACCAATGAGTGTGTTTGTTTGTAAGGTTAAATTTAAGAAGGTTAAAATTAAATTTGGATAGAGATATTTTTTTATTGAAAGTTGTGAATGATGTGAAATAAAGTTAGTTATTATGTTGGGATATGTGAGGGATGTGATATAAAGTTAGTTATTATGTTGGAATATGTGAGGGATGTGATATAAGTTAGTTATTATTTTAGTAATATGTGTAGGATGTGAAATAAATTTAATTTTTAATATTAAATTTTATGTGTGATGTGATATGTCTGGTTAAAATTAAACCAGGTTAATTTTAAACTTCTAAACAAACGGGGTTAGATGTGTGCTCATCTTGCCCTACGCAAAATATCTGCAAAATATATGTACCTTCATATGTAAGAATCCATATCCATTCTTGTCAGTTATGTAGTAGTTGTATATGCGAACATGGTAGAAACTTTATATTTTCTAATAATAATAAACTTGGAATCAATTATCAATCTAATGCTTCGTATTAGCTGCTGCTTGTAGACCATGCTTAACATGATTTTACGAATTAACCAGATCATGCCGAAGGTTCGTGAGAATTGTTGCTGAGTTTTAAGGTGGGCTACTCCATTTCCTGCTGCAACTATTTCCTCATGAAGTGATTGTGTAATTAGCAAATTTTACATCCAAATGTTTAGTGGCTGGATATAACTACTTTTCGACAATTAATTGTGATTTTTTTTTTTTTTTCGGCTCGTAGGAGAGATTATGTGTTGCATTCTATCTGCTTGACTTCTGTACTAAATTTGCATAGCTAGTTATTCATGAATCGCTGTTTCTGATTCAAACTCTAAATCAACGTCATCTGATTCTGTAGAGAGCAGCTGCGCTGTTCCCAGATGAGACTGTGAGCCATCGTCTCTTCACTGGAGCCTGGAGCTTGAAGCTCGATGCCCACCATGAATTTATTCATGACATTTTACTTTTTGAAATGTAAATCTGGAGAAATTCCGTTTTCTTTGATCATGTTCTTCTGTTAAATGCTGTCGGATGGATGATTGAAAGTAGGCGAAAATTATCTCAAAAATTGCTGCAAAAATGTAATTTGAGCAGATTTTGTTGATTGTGGACTTCAGTAATTAATTTTCTTTACACTCTACATAAATATTAAAATAATAATTAATATTTCATATTATATGACCATAATTATCATCCTGAGTTTAGTTTTAGTATGGCTAAACTTAACTTGGCTCAGCGGGCTTAAGCTTTAAGGCCTTATTTCGCACAAGCATCAAAATGAGGATCAAAATAGTACTAGTTTAAATAATAATAATAATAATAAATAATTTTTTTTAATTATTTCACATACCTTAGTATTAGTAAAGCCGAAGTCTGGAAAGCTTTAAAGAAGATGAAGCATAAAAAAGTAGTAGGATCAGATGATATTTCAATAGATATTTGGAAGTGTTTAGGAAATGAACGAATTTTTTGGTTCATTAGATTATTTAATATGATTTTGAAGACTAAAAGAATGTCAAATGAATGAAGAAAGAACATATTAGTATATATTTATAAGAATAAAGACGATGTGCAAAATTATATCAATTATAAAGGAATTAAATTAATGAGTCATACTTTAAAATTTTAGGAGAAGGTAATCGAACAAAGGTTACGTCATAATACTAAGGTATTTGAGAATCAGTTTGGTTTTATGTCAGATAGATCTAGTATAAAAGTCATTGATTTATTAAAAAGTTTAATGGAGAAATTTAAGGAGAGAAAGGAAAATCTATATTTGGTTTTTATTGATTTGAAAAAAGTTTATGAAAAAGTCTCAAGAGAAGTACTTTGAAGAATTTTAGAAAAGAAAGAGATTTACACTGCTTATACTCAAGTTATAGACATGTATGAAGGAGGTGTTACCTGTGTTTTGGACACAAGGAGGTTTGACTAAGGATTTTTCTATTACAGTTGGATTACACTAAGGCTCGGCTTTAAGTTCGTATCTTTTTATTTTTAGAAGTCATGACTGGACATATCTAAGATAAAGTGTCTTGGTGTATGCTCTTCGCAGATGATATTGTCCTTGTTGAGAAAACTAAAAAGGGAGCTAAAGCGAAACTAGAGTTTTGGAGGAATGCTCTAGAATCTAAAGGTTTTCATCTTAGTAGATCTAAAACTGAATATATGGAGTACACATTTAGTCAAGAAAAAAATACTTATATTGAAGATGTAACAATTGGTGATCAAATTGTGAAAAAGAGTGAACGCTTTAGATACCTTGGATCAATCATACAAAATGATGGTGAAATAGATAATGACGTTATTAGCAGGATTCAAGCAGGATGTGTAAAATGGAGAAATACTTCTGGTGTGTTGTGCGAAAGAAAAATTTCATCCAGAATCAAGGATAAATTTTATAAAATTGTAGTAAGATCAGCGATGATATATGGTGCTGAATGCTGGCCTGCAAAGAGAAAATATACAAATAAAATAAATATCGCAGAAATGAGTATGCTAAGGTGGATGTGTGGATATACACGAAAAAATAGAATGAGAAATGAATATATTCGAAAGAAAGTTGGTGTTGCACTAATTGAGGATAAACTTAGAGAAAGTCGGCTTAGATAGTTTAAACATATAAATCGTAGGTAGATTGAAGCTTCAGTTAGAAAAATTGAGTTATTAGATTTTGCCCATGTACAAAGAGGAAGAGGGAGACCAAAAAGATATGGCAAAAAACTATAAAGAGCGATCTTAGTTACTTAGATTTGGATAAGAATTTGGTGACTGATAGAGCGCAATGGAAATAAAGGATTCCTGTAGCCGACCCCACCTAGTGGGATTAAGGCTTGATTGTTGTTATTTTTGTATTTCACATACTCAATAATTTTTAATAAAAATATTAATTTTATTTGACATTTTAGATTAAAATACTCGATTTGAATATTTTGATCTAGGATGTGAAATAAAATTGATATTTTTATTGAAAATTATTGAATATGTAAAGTAAATAATATTTGAAGAGGGCGAAGATGTTAATGAATGACAAAGACATGTGAAGGAGAAGGTGAATTACATGTTTAAGAATGACACTTATGAGCTGATAAAACGATCAAAAAGCACCGGCGAACAAGTGGGTATAAAAGCTAAAGGTTGAGAATTCACAATTTAGGTATAAGTCAAGTTCATCATAAAGGGCATCAAACAAAAGGATTGGACCTACTTTGGAGAAATTTTTATACTAGTAGCGAAGATGTCGTTGATCTACATGGTCCTTACTCTTATAATAAACTTCAATCTCGAGGTTGAATTGTTAGATATAAAGACAACTTTCCTCCACAGAGAATTAAAGGATGAAATCTACATGTTAAAACCCTTAAGTCTTTGAAGTCAAACAAATTTTCAAAAAAAAAAATTCAAAAAAGGCTTTGAAGTAAAAAAAAGGAGCGTCACTTCTATCAGTTAAAGAAGAGCTTATATAATTAGAAGCAAGCTCCTACTAGTAGCTTGTATGATTAGAAGTAAGTTCCCCCACTAACGGTATAAGACGCTCGACTCTTTCATGGTTAAATAGAATTATCAATAAACCATTATTTATCTAAAACTCTGCTAAAGCTCAGGATACTATAAGAACCAAAATAAGTACCTTGAGTATAATAATTGTAATTCTAAGCGAGGATAATGCAAAAGTTAGTTGGGAGAGGTGTTCTTTCATCCCATTCTATTATTTATACAAGCAAAAGAAATTATAAAATTAGCTGTTATGTTGGTAAATCTGTATACATATATAATTCTTTGTACCTTTAAAGCACTCAAAAAGTTAACAAACTCAGACAATAAATAGCTTCCAATAGCTCTACATAGAGAGAGCAGGATGTCTCCTATGACAATGTTAGAATCTCCTTCCAACTCTATGCCCTATGCTTTATCTGCGTGGATGCTAGCTAGTTTCACCATCTTTAGATCCCTTGTAGTCTCCGCTACCTTGACTGAGACTTCATTATCCTACTACTATTATATTTCGATGACTTGCTAGTCATTTAATGTGAAATCAAAGAGATTAAGAAACTGAATAGTAAGCTTGGTAGAGTCTTTGATATGGAGTTAGGTCTAACAAAACAAATTTTAGACATGAAAACATAGAGGGATTGAAAAGCTATGAAGCTTTGGTTATCATAGAAATCTTACACTGAGAAAGTTCTCTGTAGATTCAATATAAGCAAGGCAAATCTCATTGCAATCTATTAAGCAATGGCCCTCCACAAATGGAGAAAAGGAGAGAATGTAAAATATCCCCTATTCATTGGTGGTTGGAAAGCTGATGCATGCCATGATATGTATATGGTCTTACATAGCTTATACTATTGGACTTGTTAGTTCATTTCATTCTAATCTAGGAAAAGAATACTGGGTAGCAATTAAATAGATCCTTTGATATCTTCGAGGCACCTAGAAGATGAAAGTTTGCTTTGAAAAAGAGCAACAGAACATTATGAATTCCTACTTTAGGATACTTTTTTTTTCTGATAATAACTTTAGGATACGTGGTTAATCTTCAATAGGGATGAACATGTAGAACTACAAATAATTATGGAGTAGGTGCCACATTAGCCTGTAAATGAATAGCCAGTAATAGTGCCTGTATAAGACAATAATAAATGAAAGCATTTTGGTGTTCATATCAAAAGTTGGTTACTACCTCTTTAGGTATAAAGGTTAGTAATGGTATGACAAAAAAAGTTAGTAATAGTGTGAGTTCATTGTACATCAGATGTTATTTAGTTGAAATTCTACTAGAGTCAAGCCAGAGATTCATGTGAAGAGCATTAATAGATTTTTACTAAGAGATTAAGTCCAGTAGTATTGAGATGAAACAATGATGATAGCCTTCATTTTTGTGCAAGTATAAAGAAAGATTTCTGTTTTTGTGCAAGTAGTTTAGATAAAAGCCTTATAACTCTTCATTGAGTTACCAAAAAGATTATCTAAACTAAACGCAAATTTAGCTAGTTGTCAAATTTGTTCTGCAATTATGTGTTATTTGACTTCCCACATAATATCTTTTTATAGCTTATAAAGTGTTGAAGCACTTGGCTATCTATCAGACTTATAGCCCTGTTTGGCGCGAGAACCAAAATCAGGACTAAAATGATACTAATTTAAAAAATAATAATAATAATAAATAATTTTTTTTAATCATTTTACACTATTTCTAATATAAAAAAAATATTATTTTATTTCACATACTTAATAATTTTCAATAAAAAAATTAATTTTATTTTACATTCTAGACCAAAATTCTCAATTCGAATATTTTGATCTAGGATGTGAAATATAATAGATATTTTTATTAAAAATTATTGAGTATGTGAAGTAAAATAATATTTTTTTTATATTAGAACTTGTGTAGAATAATTAAAAAAAAAATTTAATTATTATTATTCTTTTTTAAACTAGTACTATTTTGATCCTGATTTTGGTCCTCGCATCAAAAAAGGCCTTGTGGCTTTCAATCTTTTGCTTTTGATACTTTTGACTATTTGACTCCGATTGTTATTTTTTTCTTAAATCATGTGCAACGTTTTTGGAACTTAAGTCAACTCATAGGCGGATTAGTATCTATTTCTTTTATTTTTTAACATATCGAACCAACTATATAAAAAGGTATTATAGCTCAGTTATTACATCGTATGCAAGATTGTATTATTTTTAGCTTTATAATGTATCCAATAATTGTAATACATGCAGAATTAGTACAAGATCCTTTAAAAGAGTGTTTTTCACAATTCCTTTTCTTTTTGAGATCTAAGCTTATAATAACAATTCTAAAGACTATTTTGAGTTCGTCTAATTTACCTCTTTGTGTGGATCAAATTATTATATTGTAATAAAATTTACTTGAGATCATCCTCTTAAATTCTTTATATATATATATATACTCTGAAGATAATTATTTACTATCTGCCATCATTTAACTAGTTTGTTTGATAATCTCAGACTTTAAGAAGAATCAATGGTAGGATAGACCTGCCTAGAACTTGATGGCATACTTTAGCACTCAGTTGTCATTTTGCTATCTGTACTTTAATTTAGTGTGTGTTTGTAATAAGTTTTTGGGAGATCAAGGCCCACTTATACTCGTAATATAATTATTTATATTTGAGTTTCAATTATATTCTAGCTCTGTATATTCTAAATATTTCATTTTTGAGAACATTATTTGGCTCCCATCACGGATCAGGGTTTCATCCATAAAGATTAGGGAGTTAGTTCTTTGACGATATCAGAAAATTAAACATATGTTTACTGAAAATTTTTATTTATTGTTTAATTTAGAAATTATTTAAAATTCATTTGCTCATGAAATATATAAATAAATTTTAGGATAAATTAATGACAGATCTATAGTTTATCAATAATTACACTTTTGTTCATATTTTTTTAAAATTTTCACTTAAGCTTCTAAATTAAAACTACTTGTTTTGCCTAATTTATAGGTCCCTATTTTAATTTTAAGAGATTTAAATGAAAGGTTTCAAAAACATTAAACCAAAGCATGATTATAAGTAAACTTTAAGGACCTATAAGTAATTTAGTAAAGAAAGTTTGTTCACTTGCAGACTACAAAAACCTCCCGAGAACCCCATTTCAAATGCCGACAGCAGCGGAAGGAGTGAGGAGTCGAGGGGGAATTGGACGGCATGGCGAACCTGCGGCTGGCTATGGACGCGGCGTTTTGGGACCTGAACATAGCCTCGCCGCGGAGAATGGAGGGAGTTGTTCGCTCGGTCGCCGGCGAGCCGGCGCCGCCTCCAACCGCCAGGGCAAGCCGCACCGTCCGGCCCCAGCAGCTCTCGTTGCTCCGTCATGTCTTACCCCTTGGCATTATTCCCTCCTTCTCTCCGACTTCAGAAAAGGATCTCGGGTCCTTTGCCCTCCAGTATCTCCTCCTGGCTTCCGAATTTTCTAACCTGTAAGGCACTCTGCGTCAGTAGGGTTTTCTGATTTTTTTTTTTGCATTTTCGTTGAAATAGAGTGACACTTTTTGGCATTGTTGTCATGAATCAGTTTTTTGGAATTAGATATTCCCATCCTTTTGATTGACTATAGTTTTAGTTAAAAGGAGGTGTTTATAATCTGTATATTCAAGGATCCATTTTCTAACCATTTGTGACAAAATCATAAGGCACTCTGCCTCCATGGGGTTTCTAGCTTGTGGTTTTTGGATGCTGTTTTTGCTTTTCCTTTTGAAACAGGGTCACAGTCTTCAGCATTGCTGTGGTAAATTAGTTTTTGGAGATGAGAGATTTCCATTTTTTGGTTGACTATAGTTTTAGTTAAAAGGAGGTGTTCATAATATTCATATTCAAGGTTCGATGTGAGAAAGATAATTACAGATTTGGTATCGTAATCAGCATGAGGCTCTGGCCATTAAAATGGGAAATGTTGATGATAAGCATCTGTTGCACAATCAAATGTCAATTCTCAAACGTGCTTCTGGTTTTGTGGTCATTGAACATGACAATGACTCACTTTTGCTTGCTGAGAGTGTTTCAAGAGAAGCCAATCTTTTTTTGATGTTCTTACTTGTAACATATTGATTTTAATGTCTGCTGAAATTTTATTGTAAAAGTAAACTTTCTAATATACATCATGTCAAAAGAAATGAACATGCTCTAGCTCACAGTGAGGTCAACCGCATAAATTCAAGAAATCCATCTCTTACTACTTTCCAGAAATGTAGATGTGGAACCTTGAAGTGAAATACGTTTTGCTTTAGTTGTTTCATTTTTCTTTTTGTCACTTCTATTTGTGCTGCTTCTTTGATTTATTCTTGATGCTAGCTTTTTCAATATTCTTTTGCTTTCCTATGAAGATGAAGTTTCTCTTTTTGGCTATTAGTTGGTATCTGTACAAGTGCTTATATGCTCATTGATTGCCTTTTGCCCCCATTAATGAATGCTTCACCACTTTTATTCAGTTTATTTTGCCATTATAAAACTCCACTATTTGCCCCATGTCAGAAAAAGCATCAGGTAACACTTCAGCTTCTAGTTAGCAGCAATCATTTAAAAAACATCAAAGACTGTATGGGAAACTAAGGTTTTCATGATTTTTGTGACCTTTTCCTCGTGAAACTGTTCCATTTTCGTTCTGAAACAGGTTTATTATGAATCTTAAAACTGCGCCTTCCAAAAATAAACCTAATCCAAAGTAACGGATAATCAATCTACAACTTGTACGCACCATGAAAGGCATGGTCAATTTCAAGTGCACTTTGTAGGAAGCTATTGATGTGGAATGGATCTGCTTGTGAAGGTGGTTGCTTCCATAGCTGATTAAGTTAAACACGGAATAATTGATAATTGATTTCTTCTGACAGGTCTATGATATTTTTATTCATTCTTTTTTTGGCTTTTTTGTTTTTGCCTGAATTTAGTTATTCAGCATTCCCACTAATACATGTCTCATGTTCCTTGTAGATATTCACACTTATCCAGTTATATCTTGACTTATGACTTTTCTATCTTCTAATGAGAAAATAAGCCTTAACTTGGTTCTATTGTCCTGTGATTTTGTTTCATAGATACATTTTGTGAATCCTTTTAACTTCTTAAAAACTGTTTGTTAGCTGGTTTGCATTGGTGGGACAGTTTCGTCCAATGAAGTTGATATCGAGAATCAAGAAAGAGTTTAAACACATGGATGAGATGGATCTATCTACATTAAAAGATGTGGCAAAACATTTTTTGGACAAATCTCTCTTTGCGCTTGGTTTATGTTCACAGTTTTCTCTGACAGATGATACATCCATGATTCTTAATATTGAAAGACATGGTGAAAGGGAAGGCTGGCATACAAAAGCAGTGTTTTTACATAAGGTGAATGTTGGAGATTTTCACATTCTCTTTGCGAAGTTGAAGTGATGATTGCATGGTGTCTCAGTCTGTTTTGATAATGTTAAATTGTAATAAATGATAATTCTTCTTACACTCTCAATGTTAATTTAATGTCAACACCACTCTTATCTTGTCCACCCTTTTGTTACTGTTTTCTTAAACCCTGGGTATCATTACTACTAATATTATTGCTTAGGCCCTGTTTGGCAACAAGACCAATTTGGTCATGTCACAGATAAAATAATTCATTCATTATAAAAATTTTAAAAATAATATTAAATTAATTTTTATAACACTATGCACAACTTTCAATATAAAATTTTTTGTTTTATTTCACATCCTATATTATTTTTAGTACATTAATCAACTTTATTTCAAGGCAATAACACAAATTTTATGTCAAGATCAAATTGGTCTTGTTGCTAAATAGATCTATGATGAATATTGGACATCTAATCTTAGTCAAAATTGGATCTCTTTTCCTTGAGTCTTCTAAACATAGGAAAATGACAAGAGTTCAAACTGATTTTTTTTTTTTAATGGTGTGTAGATATAGATATTACATGGCCTGGTCCTATTTGATTCTAATGTTAATGTTTATACAATTTGCTATAGTTTAATGTTTATTTCCACAAAAGATGATAGTTTTTGAATAGCTCTGTTGGCCTAAAAATTGCAAGTTAAGGCACTGCTCAATCAATTAAAGTCCAATTAGAGTTCATCAAGCTCTAATCAGTCAATTCGATTTGATGAATTCACAAAATTGAGCCTAAAAGTAAGAAATTCTAAGAAAAGTATCAAAATTCACCAAAATGCAAGAAAAACATTGTGGGGATGTTTTCAGAATAGATTTGCACTGATTTGGTCCTAAATGATTTTCTTAGATGATGAATTACATGTAATCAACTTAATACAACATTTTTGCATCTATTTTAACGGTCATTTGAGCTTTCAGATGAAGCTAATAATTGATTGATGGCCAAGACCATCTGGTTAAGCTTTTTAAAATCTATGAACTATTTAATACTTGGAGTAGATTTGGTCATCTAATTGATCAAATAACCTTTTAATGGCCTAATTCCAAATGTTTCCCTGGTTTAATTTAATCAGGTGACTTGCATTTTATTTTAAAGAAATTATTACTGAGAAGCCCAACCGATTTTGTGGTTCCCTAAATGTGAATTAATTTAATGAATTGACTGCCCTGATCAACTTGGTAAATTCCAATTTATGAAAGATCTTATTCGCTTGTAGATTTAATTTTGTTCTTTGCAGGATTTAAACTTTTGGATTTTCACATATTTTGATTTTTGAAAATATTCATTATATTCTTTGATTTCTAATTTGCTTATCATCATTCACATCTATTCTGTATCAGATGGGACATTAATCATTTAATTTCTTAAGGTGACTTGTTTTTTTCTTTTCTTTACCTAGTCTAACTATTTGATCATCTCTGTTTATTTTTCCTTTTTACATGGACCTCTGCAGCTACCTAACCATGATGTCACACTTGAAGCAGCATGGCCTGAAGTGTTCTTGGACAGGGATGGAGCTTACTGGGAAGTGCCTTCTTCAGCATCGTTTGATGTATCATCTCTTGTATCTGACTCTGGATTTAGATATCGGTTTGGTTTACACAAAAATGATGGCAACCCAGAAGCTGTTAATTCCTTATTGAATTATGTACCTATGAGTTTAATGCCGGGACTTTGTGCAAAAGCTGCCTTTTCATTTGAGAAGAGAAGAGACTTCTGGAGAGAATGGGAACAAAATGGTGCACAAGAAGAAAGATCCGTCAGGAAGCCTGTTTGGTTGATTCCATATGACGAACAACTGAAAGAACCACATGCAGCTGTGTCGGCTATTATTGGTAAAACTAACTTCACTCAAAACTTTGTTATTAGGAATTTTCTTTGTGCTAAATGAGGTCTATTGACAATACACAACACTGTCATCATATTTTTCTTATCATATTTGATTGGCTATAGTACCATACTCGTTATCATGTATTAGCAAATATCTGATTTACATATACATGTCCACTAAATTGCTAGCCAAGACAAAGCTAACCTGCTGAGCATTACAAGTTATGATATCATGAAGAATCAGTTATTAATACCTTTGATTGCTGGTGGCATAATTCTTAATAGTGAATACCATAATTGAATGCGAAACAAGCAGTTTCAATAGTAAGGGAAATGTAGCATAGCAGATTGAGAGTAGGGCTGGCATCGAGTCGACCTCAACTTGAAGTTAAAGATTTCTATTTCAAGTCAAATTTGGTTTGATTCAATTTGTTAGTTGAATGAAACCTAATTATTAATCATATGCTTTATTTAAATATATATTAATTTATTCTGCATATCAAAATATAGTATTATAAATCATTTACATACGTTTTAATAAATTACTCTTTCTATTTAACTCAACATTATTTATTTTATGTGTAAAATAACTTTACATTAAAAAAAGTCTATTGCATATGATTATATGTATATTGAGTCGATTACGAGTTGAATTGATCTCGTTTCAATCAAATTGATTTCAAGTTATATGAAATCAAGTTGATTTTTTATCAAGTAAAATGCAGTTGAGTTTCAATTGATTTTTGAGCTTCGAACAAAATTGCCAGCCCTAACTGAGACGATCTTGATATATGTTGTTGCTATTTTCTTTCCATTTATAGAGCAGTTATCATACTCTTGTTGTAATACAACAAAAAACAAACACATTAATTATTCTCTTGCTAACCTTGCATATTTGTCTCGAAAGTATTTGACAAAATATTATAGAAATGTTATGAAGTTGTAGTTCTTTTTAAAAATTTAACACATTTTGACAAATGAAATTAAGCTTGTTAATATTATGTGAAATAACTAAATTATGGCAAACTTAGTAGCGCTTGGGAAAGTGTGTTCAATGTGAAACAAAGTTGGTTTGTTATGTTGGACATTACGTAAGATGTAAAATAAAGTTGGTTGTGCCTAAATATATTTAGGATGTAAAAATAAATTAATTTTAATGTGTAAAATGTAAAATAAAATATTTTTTTATTATTTAAAATATGTGTTGGATTTGTGAGTTTGTGGCTAAACAGGTCATGGCATTTGTTGTGTGCCTTCTAAACAGACCCTATGGCCCTGTTTGGTGCGAGAACCAAAATCAAAACTAAAATAGTACTAATTTAAAAAATAATAATAATAATAAATAAATTTTTATTACATTCTATACAAATTTTAATATAAAAAATATTATTTGATTTTATATATTAAATTATTTTCAATAAACTATTAATTTTTTTTCACATCCTAGACCAAAATACTCGAGTAAAAATCAATTATTTTGGTCTAGGATATGAAATAAAGTTGATGGTTTTATTGAAAATAATTGAGTATGTGAAATAAAATAATATTTTTTATATTAAAATTTGTATAGTATATAATAAAAATTTAATTATTATTATTATTTTTTAAACTATTATCATTTTGGTCCTCGGTCCAAACAGGGGCCTAAGAATCTTTATTTATTTAATTTTAAAGATGCCTTAAATGGTATTTAAACAAAAAAAAATTGTTCAATATTCTGTGCCCATAATTATTTTTATTACTTCATTTGCTTTCAGTAAGCTTCAACATTAAGAATCTTGCTCTTTGATTTATGCAAAGAGAATAGTTTTTATAGGGAGATATTTCTTCAAAAGTAAATGTAAGTTAGAGTAATAGATGATAGTATCAAAGAAATGGTGACTTAGGATTTATTGAAAAAATGTGTTACATGTCATACTACTAGATGTACCGAATGATAGCTACAATTCCATCACTAACATTACTTCAGAATATGCAACAGATTCATGCTTACTAATGGGGAAAAGTTTTAGGCCGACTTTCTAGAAAGTTTCAGATCCAATATTGTTTTTCTACATCTTACAAAGCTTGAAATGGGTTTCAATAAAACATTGTGTAAGGTTCTCATAAAGATCATTTTTAAGAAAAAGTTTGATTGAAATGATAAACTTCTTAAAGGACCATGGGCGTACTTTACTACTACACATACGCCTATCGGCTCCATTATATAATAAATGTTGATATAATTGGAAGAACTATTAAGAAGTTAAGAGGCGTTTGGTTCAATGTTATCTCGATGTTATGTTACATATAAAGAAAATAATTGTTTATTTTGATACATGTATAGAAAAACTTATAAAAATTTATAAAACTATTACTCAAAAAATAACATCTAGATGTCAGAATATCTAAATAATATGATATAATATTAAGATAAAATTGAACCAAACTCCCCTTTAAACTTTGTTTCATATTGTAAAAGTACTTATGGGCATTTTGTGAAAAGATGTCCTTATGGCATAAGAGGAAACGTATACTTGAAAATAATAAGACTAGAATTGACTTATCAATCTAAAGCGATCAGTTTCAAAGAATTTACTCGTGAGAAATGTGTGTTTGTGAAATGAGATTATTGAAATGAATGTGTGGTAATTGGGGGATGGCAGAGTTGGAAATGGCTACAAACAGACGATGATACTAGCATCTATTTGTGATGGAATTTAGAAATGGATTTGTGTGGTTGGGGCAGGCAAAAATATGTTAGAGATATATTATTAATATGGGGTAATAGTAGCCATGAAGTAGTGCCTAAGGATTCATAAGCCGGAAACAAATAGCTTGGAAATGGTTAATGGTGATGATAATGCAGAAAAAAAGCCAGAGAAAATATGATTTAAAAGAACTTCCAAAGATTTACTGAACAGCCCAGGTGGATGGTATGCAGAGGTTCTACTGAGGCTTCCAACTGCCTTGGCATTTTTTGATGTGCTTGGGTGGAACCAACATCAGGCAAACATGCAAGATGGTGTGGTGCTGTTCCTTCAATTAATAATTGTGAAATATTTCAACTCTGTTATCTAAAATGGAGTGTTCCTGTACTATGGAGATCTTTCTCTTCGTTGACTTAATGAATACGAGTCAATTGTTTTTACAGTAGTTTACTAAAGTGCAGTTTTCTTTCTAATCCAGATATGGAACCATCAGCATAAACATTATGATGTACATTATAAAAATTTTCTTGTTTTTCATTTCATATATTATTATTAGTTTTATAAACTTTTTTGGGTTCATTTTCAGCATATCTTCAAAAATATTCAATGTTTAAAATGTTCAAAATAATCTTTCCATACTCTTTTAACTCATTGGAATGCATAATGCCAAAAATCTTTTCTATTGTATAAGGTGGGACTTGTGAAGCATGGTTAGGAGGAAATAACATTGATAGTAAGTCAAAAGCTCAAATAGGGAATGAAGTTGGTCAGTGCTCGAGTTCAATTTCAAGTAGGAGAAAGCATATTAGTATGGACTTGTTTGGTTCATTCGGTTACACATTTCAGCAAGGCAAGTTTACACATGATTATAATGATCTCACAAGAGTAGATGCTCGCTTAGACGTCACTTCTGCTTCAGCTGTCCTTAAAGGATTTGGTCACCTGGTACCCAGTGCCTTCAAAGGACAAGTTCATGAAAAAGTAAATCCTCTTGCTTTGTTGAGGCTTAATGTGCTCCTTCAACAGCAGGTAAACCTTCAATATAAGTACATTTCTTCTCTTCATCTGCATATTTTTCATCTATTGTGTTGTTTAAGGAATTATAAAAGAACATAAGAACTGTCTAATATTGACCAAAAAATTGATTGTTGGTGATTTACATACATGATACACAAAATTTTACCTTATTTACTTATTAGACACCCAAAACATAAATATTACTCTAGTAACGCTCTAAACTTATTAATATTACCTACTCCACATTGTGGTTTTCATCCATCACACGCCATCTAGCCTGATTTAATTATAGTTAGATTAGCCACTAACCATGGTTATATTACCTGCCAACTATAGTTTTTTCAAATAAATATTTTAGAAACTAGCAATAGGTGCTAAAAATTGCTCAGTAATATAAAAATATTAGTAATATCACTTTAGTAATTTGATACGTAATATTTCATAATTGAAGAAGCAACATCATTTCCTATAATAAAAGTACAATTTCTCAATTATATAATTTAGAATTCAAGATCATCAAGCTTACCACAAATAAAGCACATGCACAAAGAAATTCTATAAAATATTAATGTTTTTACAGTGCCTCTGGAGTAAAATTACAACCTTTCAATTACATAATAAGTAAATAAGGCCAGTGTTTGTAAATCCCCCTTGATTTTTTCTTGTGTATGTGCGGTGTTGTCTATAAACTATTGGCTTTTAAAGTTTTGCAAATTTTGTAGTATGTCTTCAATTGATTGTGTTTCCAATAAATTTGAATTATGTCTTAATCTAGTTATGTTTGATTACCTTTACATACTAAAATGTTCCATAGGATGTCGAAATTGTAAATTATGCTAGTGCTCATGTTATGAGTGCCAATTTAGTTACTGTTTGAGTATTTGACAAATAGGTCATATCTCTTCACATATTTCATATATTTGGAACTATAAAACTTGCATTGTGTTGAGTCCATGCGAGTTTGAGTCAACTTGAACTCGATTTGGAATATTCCTGCTCAACTAGAAATGAGTTGATTTCAAGTTTAATTTGAGTTCACTTGAAAGTAAATTTTTAAATCTAAATTTTCATCTCTAGAATCATGTAATGTGCATAATTTTAAAACTAACATCATTATTGTTTGTGTGCAATGTGTTACTACAACTGACCTATAAGATTGTCTGCAAACTTTAGCATTGGTGCGCAACAATTCAGTTGTGCCATGCCTTGATGCGGTGATTTCATGTAATATTGGTAGAAAGTCTTTGTTTGCTCATAAAACAACCCGAAATTTGTTAAAATCAGAGTTTTTGTTGAGCTGGTTTCAGACCAAAACTGGATAAAGACCAGCTAAATTGAGTAAAGCTGTAATAGTTTGAGGCAAGTTCAATTTAACTCAAAAACTTGCTTAAGATTGAATTGGAAGTTTTTGATTCTATCTCAATCTGTTCTTAGACTTAGATCAGAAGAGTTCGATCTAATATCAATTTGATCTAGGCCTGGTTGTTGTTTGTTGATTCAAATTTGATCTGAACCAAAATCTATTATAACTTTTGATTAATTTTTGATATTTCAGTGAAAACTTTAGACATATATGTGTTTGTTCATTCAATCATTTTATACGCAGGCCATACTTCTTAATCTAATGGCTAGAAATTAAAAAATGAAGCCTTACATATGAAGGCCTCATTTTGTTGGAGTGTGTTTTTGGAATGTTTTAGATTTTTTTGAGATAGAAAGAGAAAGAAGATTATTTTGATATTGTAATATAAAATATTATTTTATTATTATGAATTGTGTTGTATGTAAAATAAAGTTGATTTTGTTTTTTGAAGTATATGTAGGATGTGAAATAAAGTTATTTTTAAAATTTAAATTTAAGTATGATGTAAAATAAATATAAAATATTGATCGAAGTATTTTAAAAAAATTTGGTGACTTTTCTAGCTCAAATGAAACAAGGTCTTAGTTCAATCGTTATATTTGTCATTTTATACTTTGAATGTATAATTACAAATTACACCCCTTGATATTGATGAATGGCTAGATTTTTCCTCTCATCTTTCCTCTCCTCAAATAAAATGAATGGCTAAATCTTCTTCAACTTGATGGAGAGTGCAATTTGTAATTATATATTCAAAGTATGAGGTGATATATATAAATATCTAATTTTGATGATTAAATGAGTAAAAAATAATTTTTTAGAAGTGACATATGTAATTCCCCAAAGAACATGATTTGCAAGTTTGAACAAGGTCATAAGAGGAAATTTTAAGGTTTGCCATATAGTAAGCTATTTCTTTGAAATAATATATATGAATAAAATTTTATTTGTTGTTGTTATTATTATTACTCAGTTGATCTAATCTCAAGCAGACTCGAGCCGATCCTATGCCCACTTGACATTAGATTGATAAAAATTCCGAACCAAAAAATGGATCGTTACTCGACTAGTTTGGATCGAGTCAATCTCAATTCTTTCCAAAATCCGATACTTTCAATGGATTCTCGGTCTTCGAGTGAAATTAAAGCTTTATTTGAAATCCATTTTGAGTTGATTGGATATTAGGCTTTTTTGTTAATAAGGATTTTGCGAAGTGGCAGCCTTGGAAGTTGAACTTGTGATCTCCTATCTTACATTTTCTTTCTACATCTAAAAAAGGGCATTTCCTTAGCTTACTGGTTCAAAATTATCTAATTCAATTTTATTCGAGTCAAAAGCAAGTAAGTTTCGAGCGACTTTTTATTTTCAATTAAACTTGTCAGCCTATCTTGGTTCCATTTACTGGGGATATGTGTCATTAAGTCCCATATCCACCAAATCGAAAGAAATGATACTACATTTCTCTTGTAGTGAAATGATCCAGCCCCTGCGGTGAAATGATCTCACGTTTCTCTATGTATTATTTGATATATTTTTTATTTGACTTGATTCCAATTGTATATTAATTCAACTGGGCTCGAACTTTCACTGTTAGGTGGGTCGAACTAAAAGGTTTCAAGACAATTTTGGCTTTCCTGCAAAATCTCTTGAACTCAACTCGTTGCCATTCCCACTCCGGCTTCACCAAAACCTTTTTGACGATCCTTTTACCAATGTTTTCTCTTATATCAAATTCCGTCCAACATTTAGGTTTCAATTTACCTCTTATCAGTCTTATGAGCTAATAACTGGAAATGTGACCATCAAATATTTAGGTTGCTATTATCTTCTGTAGAATTTTAAGACAAATGATTTTGATTTTCTTCTAATTAACTTTAATTCTGTTCTTACTCTGAAACAGTTTGAGTCGACTCAAGTTATCTTTATGTCTACTGCTCTTAATTCATTTACTGAGAATTTACTTTGCAGATTGCTGGACCTATAGTGTTTCGAGTGGACACAAAATTCTCCTTCAGCTCTCCATCGGGTGGTTACCTTCCTTATGCTGAAGATGTGATTTATGGACTGAGCTATTCCTTAAGGACGCTGCAGTCAGGAAAGATGTTGGCTTGGTATTCTACTAAGCGGAAAGAGGGAATGATTGAGGTACGAATCTTTGAATTCTAAGGTATTCTTTCCCATGCACCTTTTCGTTTCACATTTCCAGAAGTGCTACATTTGTTGTGTCATTGGAATTTATCATTAGTTATTCTAGTGTTGTTGTAGTTGGATTCCTTTATTTTGTTTAGGGGGTTATTTCTTTGGTTATTTCCATAAATGCTGCTATGAAATTGCGGTACTTCCTTAAAAGGTTATTTATGTGCTAATCCAGTAGACATTCTGTGGTAGATGGTATTATGCTGTGAAGCAGTTATTTTATTGCATTGTTTGTTTGTTCTTGCTCAACCTAACATGAAGGCATTAAGGTTTCCTCTCTCTGCACTTGTTTTTAAACTTCATGTTTTTTAAAAAAAAACTGGCGGTCGCTTTTCTGAGCTTGATTTCCATATCTTCCATAAATGAGACGGTTTGCTTCCAAAAATTGGTGAAATTTTAGTAGTTTTTTTCATGGTAAACGAGGTTTTATTGTGAATTATGCGGGAACTTATCATGTTTAGTCTTTATTGTACCAAGTTCTTGTTGTTCCTGGATCTGCAATGATCAATTTAATCTTACTGAGAGTTCTCTATACGTACACGTTCCTAAAATATTCCTCAAGATATTTTTGTATTCTAGATGCAAAATCTCTGTATCCATGAAGAGAATTCTAGCAAAATGTGGGTGCTTCATGTCTCCATACTTTTGAGGTGGTGCTCCTTGAAGAGTTTTGTGACATAACGCTCTACTTAAGGTCTACTAAATCACCACTTTTGAGCTTCATTAATGACGTGAACTCTCTCTCTCCCATGCCATCCAATGCCACTTATAACACATACTGTTTCTCAACCTTTTTCTTTTCACTCAATTCTGACACTTGTAGAAGCGAACAAAAAGCAGCAGCAACCTACAGGCTCCAGCCTATTATATTTATGGCCATGTAAACAACTCTAGTTGGAGGCTTTGACCCAATTGATCTTTTTCCTATTTAGGGGGCGTTTAATTCATTGTTATCTTGGTGTTATGTTATGTAATGTAAATGTCATGACATTCAGATGTCATCTTTTGACAAATAATTTTATAATCTAATAGAAGAATATTTGTAGATGTCATTAAACCAAACAATTATCTTTTCTAGATAACATAACATAACATTAGGAGCATTTGGTTCAATGTTATCTTAGCGTTATGTCATATTATTTAGAAAAAATAATTGTTTAGTTTTATATGTCATGATATATAAATTACATCATAAAACGCCAAGATAACATTGAACCAAACATCCCCGTAATATCATTTACTTAATTTAATTTTGTATTTTTGACCTGGCCATCTACTCCCCCGAATATGTATCCAATAGTTTTATCCGGTCGCAAATTGCTGCAAGTTACCTTATTCGGTATATTACTATTTGCGATAGTTTCGTATTATCGGGAGCAAATTTGCAACTGACCATATTTCTATCATAGTTGATGCTCACTATTGGAAGTTAAAATTCTTTCCCCCCTTTATTTCTTCTTTTTCTTCCTCTTCTCTTTTCCATTCTTCCTTGCCCTGCTCATCTTCTTCTTATCTTTCTTTTGTTTCTAGCACAAGTTCACATAAGTTCACAAAGCGATCATCCTAGATCTAGTAAACGCCCACCTGATGACTCATTCGTTCTTTGTTTTTTCTTTTGTTAAATTTTAGAGATGGATTTATTATGTTTATGATTTTTGATTATATATATATATATATATTATTTTTTTTTGGTAAATTACACTCAGGTTTCTAAGTTTAAGACTTAATAATACACAGGTCCAGATTTTTAAAGTTATAATGTCGGAGTTTCTGAGTTTTTATAAATTATCAAATAGGTTTTTTTTTATTATTTTATTATTAATTTTTTTTTAAATTATTATTATACCCCTTCTCTCTTAAAACTTGAGAGAGAGGGAGAGAGATATAATGATAATTTTAAAAAAAAATTAATGATAAAAAGGACTTATTTGATAATTTATTAAAATTCAGGAATCTCAATGTTATAAGATGGATTTGTGTTTTATTAAGTTTTAAATTCAAGGACTTCGGTGTAATTTATTTCTTTTTTTATTGTATTGTATGGTGGTATTATATATGTGATATTTTTTTTATAAGGAATATATTTGATTTGTTACAATTGAAATATCTGCACGTAGGGCTGTTAAAGATCTGATCTGATCTCGAGCTGATCAGTCCTCAGCTCAAAATTGAATTGAAAATTTTTGATTCGATTTAAAGAATGAACAAAAAGAGTTTGATCTCATCTTGATTCAAGCTAAGTTTGGTTATTAGTTTTCATCTATTATTTAAAGATAAGAACAAAAAATTAATTAACAATAAATATGATTTGAATGGTAATACAGAAAATTTTAATAAAATTTTAATAAAATCTTTCATTAGACTAATAAAAAAAAGTACATATTAAATTTAATTAAATATATAAATATATAAATATTTTTAATTTTTTTAATCGATTTGATTTTGAACTGTTTCAATTTGATTTTATGTCGGCTCAATATTGAATTGATGAAGATTTCAAGCCAAAAGAAGAGCTCAAAAATTAGCTCGTTTGGATTGAATCAAGCTCGATTTGATTTAAAATTTGATTCAACTCTCGAGTGGCATTCGATCTTCGAGCGAAATTAAGTCGAAGTATTTGATATATTTGTTATTATTGTGAACGATTAGTCACAGGTAATAAATTCTTATGTAATGATCAGTCTGCAGTTTTTTTTTTTTTTGGCTCCGATATGCCGTTGATTTAATTTAAGTCTAATGTGCAACTTAATATCAGCCTGATAGAATAGTTTACGACTACTTTATGATGGTCGTAAATTGGCTGCAAATCGCACCTCAATCAATCGACTTTATTCAGTTACAAGAGTATTTGCAACCTCACCATTCATGTCCGAATTTGCGTCCGAAAATGCGTCACAAATTTCATTCGGTGAACAATCTTTGAGCTTCTAATTCTTCAGTCACAAAAACCTCTTCCTATTGTAGTTTTCTCTCTATGTGTGTGTGTATATATATGTAGGAGATTTACATCTGTCACCCTCAAAAATTTATTATTTTTATATAGCACTTCTAAAATCCTTTATTTTTTGGTAGCGTCTCTCATTTTGGAGTGAATTTATAGGCAGTATTTTGCTTTTGAAATTAGATAGGGGTGTTGTCTGAAAATAATAAACTTAGAATGTGTTGCCTGAAAATAATAAATTTTTTAGAGTGACATGTAAATCTCCCGTATATGTATGTATATAATTTGATATTGATATTTTTGACTCTCCTTATAATTTTGTGTAGGGTGAGATAAATACAAATAATTCTTATGTAGATATATTTAGATACTATAGTTCATGCCTTTTATCAATAAAGGTTCTTTCATCACTTTTCTTGTTATAAAACTTTTAATTTATCTTTAAAAGCTTTTTATTAAGGTCCTTGTATTTTATTTCATATAACAATGAGGATTTTTATAGCTAAAAAAAATTTTAAATAGAATTATCTTCAATATTATTGCTATCAAAAATAAATTCTCTAGCCAATTGTCAAATTTAAAATGGTAATAAAAAGTTGTTGGTCTCCATCCAATTTCCTATATGTTAGCATAAAATAGGCATAAAAAATACTATGTGAATTGCATAATGAAAAAAATATATCCTCTTTTTTTATTTATTTAAATATTTATTTTTACGTATATAAAATATACTCATCTTTTATGAAAGATATGTGATGTTCGTAAGAGTTATTAAAATTGTTTGAAACTCGATGTTCGCTTAAATTTTGACTCAAAGTGATCTCGATTTGAGTTTTCTTGTGTTCGAATTATATTTTGAGTCAAACTTGACTCGCTCGAAATAATTTTTGAATTGACTTGAAATATATATAAATATATATATATATATATATATTATAATTAGTGTTATTATAAAACATGAATAGTAATTGGTTTTGGTGGCTAGTTTTATTCTTTACATATTAAATAATTCAAATTTAATTCCTATAATCAGCACCTTATTTTTTTCCTTTCTTTTAATTAAATATAATAATATTAAGATAAAATTTATTATTAATATAATTTAAAATTTTTATTTCAAGTGATCAATTTAGAATATATTTCAAATCAATTCGAAGTCAATTCATTTCGAGTTGAGTTTGACTTGACCCAAATTCGTTCAAACTCGACTCGTTAACAGGCCCTTACTGATATAATACAGTTTACGGTTAAAAATACCAAAAAAATATTAGTGGAGACCTAATTAAAAATTAAAATGACATAAATATCAACCCAAAGGAAGGCTTGTACATCGATCGATTGGTTCTGTATTAGTAATTAATTATGATATAATTATAGGAACTTTACAGTAATTTAACCCTTAAGTTTATGGGATAATTACCTATATATCACCCAATTTAGTTTTATTTATGCCTTACCTATCAATTCTTAATTAATTATACTCTGCACACTCAAAACATTATAAAATCTTACATACACACATTTTGAGTTAAAATTTAATCAAAATCTATTTGAAAAAAAAAATTCTATTAGTAAATTATTAAAATTATATTTTTACTCTTAATGGTATATATTTTTCTCTTCCTCAATACCACACTAAAGCGCTGATTTGTCCTAAAATCAATTCACGTCGCGAATGTCTTCTTCCTTTGCCGCCACCTAAACATTAAGGTTTTAGGATTTTTACTCAAAATATATTTAAATATCTTTAAAATAATATGATGAACGGTGCAGATTTTTTGTAATTTAATTATAGTTAAATTATTAAAAAATTATGATTACTTATTATAATAGAAATAAGTTAAAATGTGTGTATGTAAGATTTTATAATGTTTTGAGTGTGCATAGCGTAATTAACTAAGAATGAATGAGTAAGATATAAATAAAATTAAATTGTATGATATGTAGGTAATTATTTCTAATCTTATTTGATTTAAATTACTTAAAAAAAAGAAATATAATAATAATTAATACATGTGCAGAGTGCTGCTGGGTACATTTTTGGGTGTGAAACTCTAATTACAAAGAACAATTCCAAAGTCAAAAAGCATGCAATCAAATTTGAACTTAATTGAACTGCCATCATAGAATGGGAGAAAATTTATAAAATTTCCATGTTTATTTGCTTGTTATAGAAACATGCATGAGAGTAAGGTGTCAATATGGATCGAAGATCAAAATCGATCAAAAATTAAATCGATTTTAGATCGAATTGAACTTAAGTCGATCTAAATGAGTCGACTAACGAGCCAAAAGTTCGACTCGGTAATGATTTCGAGCCGATTTTGAGCTGGGTAGGCTCGGCTCGATCCAGCTCGAATTAAAATATATTTTATATTATAATATATATATATATATACGAGTCAATCTTGAGCCAGATCGAGTCAAGCTTATCCGGCTTGAGATCGGCTCAAAAAAAAAAAAATTCAATTTATTTTCAAGTCAGCTCGAAAATAAATCGAAATCAGCTCGAAGTCCATTGGAATCAACTCGAGCCTTAAAATCGGATCGATAACAGCCCTACATGAGAGTCAAATATATAGATATATCATATACATGGAGATTTATTTGTGGACATTCAATAATAGTTTTAAATTCCAGTCGAAACTTATCCTTTTCTTGTAGTTTCAGATCAGTTTCGACTGATGCCTACTCAAATAAAAAATGACTAATCAATTTCATGAAAAATTCCTCGTAACTATGATTTTTAGTTCAAAATTACAAATTCATAGCCAGTATTGTCGTATGTCAAAATTATCAAAATCGAAGCTACCAAATTAAATCGATACTTCGACTTGCAATAAAGGTGCAGTATTCTCTTATTTATTTCAGTAGAAAAGAAGTTTGTCTGGGTACCAGAAGATCTCAAATTTGAACTACACTATTACTAAAATTTTGTTTAAGTAAAGGTGGGAGAAATTATGGTGTGAATCGATAAAACTAAGAAAGAAAAATTGCAACTAAACCCGAAATTGATTTTTAAAATTTTGCATGAAGGAGAATCAAAGGGTAAGTCATTAACTTTTTTTTTTATATGGTTGAGTAGCATTAACTTACACTTTCATTAGTGTGATAATGAACAACTTAAATC
Source organism: Apostasia ramifera (assembly GCA_019297695.1). Taxonomy (NCBI): domain Eukaryota; kingdom Viridiplantae; phylum Streptophyta; class Magnoliopsida; order Asparagales; family Orchidaceae; genus Apostasia; species Apostasia ramifera. The sequence goes on along the minus strand of JAEMOT010001549.1, from coordinate 11,463 downwards.
ATTTTCAGCAAAATTACCTTAAAAATTTAATTTATGGTAAGTTAAAAGCATGCTAGTCACTTCTCTTTTTCATGTGGATGTCATGAATTAAATGAAAGAATATTCGGATAAATTTGCTCGAGTCAAATTTGTGACTTAAATTAAAATATTTTAGGTCAAATTTGACGCTCGTTTATAAAACTAATAACATCTTTTTCTATAATGATATTTTCTTTTGTAATTCGAAGCAATTAAGTTATGCTTTATTGATACTTTCGAGCTCAAAATTACTTCATTTAAACCTCAAATTTATATTCGGAGCTACTATCTAGCATGATTCTCATTATAATTAGTAGAATGAGAACTAACTTTTTTGTCATTTCTATTGTTAGAAGTTTAAAATATTGTTAGAACCTTTTCTAACACCCCTTGTCGAACAGCAGCTCAAAGAGATATCACAAGATCGTATCCTCCATACTATTGTGTCAACTCAGTATTTAAGACAGCATGGGAGCCCACTCCCTAATCGTCCTTTGTAGGAGTAGATGTCAGATATGGCAGACTAAACCTACTATATCCTCTCCTCTCCAAGCTATAAATAAGGGAAGGATTGCTCTCTCTAAGGATCCTTCTTTCCTCTCTCTCTCGGGCTGAGCTGCCCCTCTCTCTCTATCCCTCTTGTACTCATTCGGTCTCCATTTAGAGATCAAGTTTTGTAAGAGTAGATTCGATTAGTAGATTCAAATCGCCTGGACGGCGTCGTGGTTTTTCCCCTGGACACTCGGATTTTCACGTAAAAATTACTGTCTCATTTCTCTCTGTTGTGGTGCATTTTTTGCATCAACAAATATAAAATTATTTTTTGAGTTATAATCTATAATTTTAATTTTGAACTTAAAAAAAATTATATACACATATACATATCATTATGATTTAGTTATTTTACATATTTAATACTCAATTTTTTAATAATATTATATATATATTAGCTATAAAAATTATACTAAAATTATAACTTATATATCATTTATATCATAAAATTACATCAAACACATAAAAATATTGTAATTTCTATATATAAAATTTTTATAGTTAATATATAATTAATAAAATTTTAGGTATTAATTATTTAAATTAATCAAATTTAAATAACATATATATAATTTTTTCATAATCTTTTAGTTCACATGGTAATCAAAGATTTATTCAACATCTATTACTAGCACTGATTATTAGACTCTGTTGTTTGAATGGAGGAAAAAAATATAATTTAAAAAAAAATTAAAAAAATATGTATAATATAAAATAAGAATTATTACTCATATATCATATAAAATTTTATGTATTACATCACACAAATTCTGTGAAGAAAATATGTAACATAATTTTAAAAAATTTGTGTGACATGCAGATAAAAGTCCCTATAAAATAAAGTGAATTAGTTATATTAAAAATTATATTATATGTAAAATAAAGTGATTATTTAATATTAAAATTTATATAAGATGAGATATAAAATAATTTTAAATTTTTTTAAAAATAAATTTGAAATTTTAATTATGGTTAAAATAAATCATTTTTTTAGTCATTTGTTTGGCCTTAGATTAGAGATCAATTTCAGAATTCAAAAAATGCACAAAAAAATCAAAAAGTGTGTGTTTGATTTTAGTTAAGGAATATAAATTAATTTCTTGGTTCTACAAAAAAACACCAATAATAGTTCATGCATCAACTGTTCAAATAGCTCTTCTTAATTCTCTTTACCAAATTTAATTCCACCAAACCCTAATTAACTTCAATTACACCACCACCACCACTACTACTACTACTATTTCTGTTATTATATATATATATATATATATAGAGAGAGAGAGAGAGATGTGCTTCATCCTTCACGCAGAGCTCGGAGGCTCAAAGAAGTAGGAGTTCAGGGACAGCTCCAAGAATGCCGCGCCGCCGCCGCCGCCGCCGCCGCCGCCGCCGCCGCTAAGGGGTCGAGGGCGATGAGGGCTGTTCCAGCCGGAGACCATGCAGTTATGATCCTGATCAGGTACTCCGCGCTCTTCGTCTTCTTGCTGGTGATCATCCGCCGCGCGAACGGGGAAGAGGGGTAGGGTTTGGATGGATCGAGGCGGCGCCGCTTCCGCTTCCGGGCAGCCGATGGAACAGTGATACGTCCACGGCAGCATCGGAAAGCTCGAGAGCTGCTCGTGGTGCGCGTACCATCCCGGCCCATTCTTCATTCCCCCTCCTCCCCCTCCGCCTTCGGCGAAATAACATCCCTGAATATAAAAAATTATCAATTTTGAAATTTTCGATTATTTAATTTTTAAATTTTATTAGAATGTAAAATTATATTATTTGAGAAAACGTACTCTGAAGTTGTGGAGATCAGCTGGTGGAGTGCTGCAGGAAAACTGAGCAGCTTCGTAAGAAGATCCTGCAGGCCCTGAAAAAGAAGAGAAAATGGATCAAAAGGTGGGAGAGGGAGTGGAACGGAGAGCAGGGGAGAGAACTGTTAACGGCAGGGGAAGAGGCGGCGGAGGTGGAGACGTCGGCGGTGAGGCGCTTCTTCTGGCGCTCGCGGGCCTTGTGGTTCTGGAACCAGTAGAAGACGTTCTTCCCCTCGATCTTGCCGTACTGCCGGAGCTTGGAGGAGATGCGCTGGATTTGGTCGGCGGTCGGCGAGCGGACCCCGTAGTTGTAGTAGAGGTCTCTGAGGATCCTGATCTGGTCGCCGGTGGGTATCCAGCGGGCGCTCGACTGCCGGCAGAGGTAGCTGCTGCTTTTGCTTCCTCCCGGCGCGCCGCCGCCTCCGTGAGCGTCCTCATTGCTCTGCTCCTGAATGTAGTTCGCCTCCATTAAGTGATGAATCTTTCCAAGGTGTAAATTTGATAGAAGAAACAGAGTGAAGGAAGGAAGGAAAGAAGGAAAGAAGGAATTGAAGGAGAGAGAGCGTTCCTCAGGGTTATATAATAGTTTTGTAGCTCAAACGGAAGGAAAGAGAGAGAGGGAGAGGTAGAGAGAGAGAGAGAATCATATGAATATCTTTGAGAGAGGGACTGAAGTTGACAGATAGAAGCTTAAAAAGGGAAGGGGACAAAACAGGGCGTAGAAAGCTAGGCTCAAGAAGGTTTTCCTTGAGGGAAAAAGGCTTCATGCCTCTTAATCATTACACCACATATTATTTATTTATTTATTTATTTATTTATTTATTTATTTGTTTTATGATATCTATTTATCTATCTCTCTATCTTGAGTTTCAATTTATTTTTAGGTAAATTACATCAAACTCCTTAAATTTAAAATTTAATATCGCATAAATTCATATATTATAACATCTGAGTTTAAATAAATTATTAAATAATTTTTTTTATTTTTTATTATTAAAATTTTTTTATTCTCTTCTAAGTTTTAAGAGAAAAGTAGGGGTATAATAGTAATTTTGAAAATAATTTAATAATAAAAAATTAAAAATACTCATTTAATAATTTATTAAAATTCAGTGACCTCGATGTTATAGTTTTAAAAACCTGAACTTGTGCTTTATTAAACTTTAAATTTGAAGACCTGAGTGTACTTTACCTTTTATTTTTTAATAGCTAATAACAATTAAGTACTTCTAATTTAATTCTACATATAATTAAATCCCTCTATTTTTTAAAAAATAATTAAATTATTTTATTAATTTAAGACAAACTATTAATAAAACATTCAATATCAATAAAAATACTTAATAAAAAATATTTTATTAGATTGTGTTAGATAGTATATTTATCTCAAATATTAATGTTATTTTTAAATTAATTAAATTAATAATCTTTTAATTGAAAAAATATATTCACCGAATCCCTTTATTTATGTCAAATTAAGAGCCTATTTGCGCATCATCTCAACTAATTTAGTTAATTTAGAAATACTTAACTGTCATTAATTCCATAACTTTTCACTCTAAAAAAAATAAAATTATTTCACTCATAATTTTATTTGTATTTCTCCCAATTAAAAAAAACAAGTAGTCCTTCAATCATAAGAGGGGATATATATAATTTATAAAATCTCATACAAATAATTACAATTCAAAATATCTTTTTTTAATTTTGATTACTAACGAATCTTAAAATAAAATGTTAAATTAAATTTTCAAAGGCATGAACATAATATTTTTTAATATTTAGCTCATCTAGTAAAGAAGATAATTACAAATTTAAAAATAAATATATTCTGCATTAAACAAAATTAGTAATTTAAATTTTAACCAATTTTATTTTTTTTTTCGATTTAAATAAAAAATAATTAAATTTATGGGTGATTTATATATAAAATACTGAATTCATCACAAATTATGTATTTTATCATCTTTTAGTAAATATTACACATATCACATTCTGCTTATATTTCTATTGTAATATGTGTAATATTTATTAAAGGATGGTGAAATGTGTAATTTGTGATGAATTTAATGTTTTGTATGTAAATTTTTTAAATTTATTTATTTATTAATTTATTTTTAAGTATCTTTTTCGGCGTACCAACATCTGATATTCTACAAATTTCTAGAGTCGGCTGTCAATTCTAATCGCTTCGGGCTTCGTGCATGAAATCATGCATGCTAATTGCCGAGAGCCTGCCACGCCCATCAGCATGCAGTCTAATCGTTTTTTTTTTTTTTTTTTTTTGACCAATTTTGTCTTATTTATCTTATTTTTAATTTTATATCATATAAAAAAAATATCATGCTTTGTTTTTGTATGTTAATCTTATCCCAAATGCCTTTACGTAAATTTGCATATAGGTCTCCAAAATATTAACATATGTATATATTGGTCCACAAGTTTGGTTCATGAGCTCTTAAAATTTTATCTTAAGAATTCACGCACTTTCTAGCGGGAGAGGAGCAGGAGGCAGTACGGCAGCACAGACTGGTTGAGTTTGTCGAAGAATAGTAGCCTGTTGGGTTGTAAGGCTAAAAACCAGATCGATAAGGTTGGCCAATATCTCACGAAGCCCCGACATCCGGGTGCCTCTAGAGCAAAAAGCGGATTCGGCGTGATGCCGGGACGTTGAAGCTGAACCTTCATCCCCTGGCGCTCTAACAAAGGGTTCGGCTACCTACGCGTTGCGGATTATGGAGTTGGTTTTGCGCGTCTTGCCTACCATCTTCTTGGGGTCTTAATGAAAGCACCAGAAAGAATGTTAACGTAAAAAGAAGGAGTTCTAAGAGATAGCGGTACGCAGAGAGCTAAGCCTAACGATTAAGGCTTAATTGAGAATGAAAAACATCCAAAGAAATACTCATGGATTTAAAGTGGTTCAGGAACAGCTTGTCCCCTACGTCCACCTGGCGAGCTCTAAATCTTTCACTATATCTCAAAGAAGGAGCCGTTGTGGCCCAGTACAGAACTGTGTAATATAAGAACGAAATTAGAATTCTCATTTTGAAATATAACGTAATGAAAGATGAGATCAAGGAGATCAATCATGAGAAGAGAATAGTTATTTCTTTATAGATGGGAAGAAGAGAAATAAAAGAGATAAAAACTTTGCGATAAATTTAAATCCTGTTGATATTGATCTGGATTCATATCCTCGACATCACGCATACACTGGATTGGTCCATGCATTACCTACCTGGACCCTCTCGAGTTAAAAATTAAGTCAAGTCAGAACCCGAGATTTATGATTTAATTTACCCAATATTATAGCAAACACTACACCATATTACTGGATAATATACAACAATTTGTAATACAATTAAATTGATGAGAGTGAGACAGTATCGGAAAAAATTTGAGTAAAAAGATATCTTAGTTTACGAATTTGAATTATTTAATTTAAATATCACTGAATTTGAGTTTTTATATATAAATTATTATATAGTAGGACAGATATATGCATCACATTTCAAACAAAATAAAAATTCAAAAATATAATTTTTTTTTTCAATAAAGTAGATCCAGACGTCAAGTTCTTGTTAGTCATTGTAAATCTTAGTACTACCCGTCGTAAGAAGATTTTTCATTAAAATTCTCCAAAAATATATGCAAAAATATTTTTGCTTTTTCAGTCCATTGAAAAATAATAAATTATTTTTTTTCAAAAATTTTAAGCTATTCAAACTACTATCACTAAAAAGTAGACACATATATTAATATGAAAATATTTATTACTAGCTTATCTCTAGTTATTGCACTAATAAGCATTTTATAAACATTATATTTTGACTAAATATACTAAGGGTGGTAAAATGGGTCGGCAGATTGGGTTCGAGTCGAACCCGAATCCAATTCGTCCCGAATATCCTCAATCCGAACCCGACTCATTTATTAAATGAGTCAAAATTCATGACCCGAACCTGACACGATTAATAAATGAGTCGGGTTGGCGGGTAGACCCGACTGGGTGGTATCATACCAACTAAACTGAACGTTAACTCCCCCAAATAAATTATTCTCAATAGGAGCATCACAATTTGGCTTGTACTTTAAGTGACTGATTTGTAACATATGAATGTGTCTGAATTGAATAGAATAATTTTTAAGGCTATTCATAGAATTAACATTGAATGTAAGCGGAATATAAGCATTTTAGAGAGCAATTCATTGCATAAGAAGTTATTTTAACTGAATACTAGCAATTATACGAGCACTAAATCATTTTTGATTATATTTATAGAGTATTTTTTGATAAATGCCCAACCCGAACCCTACCCGACTCGATTATGCTCAACCTGAACCTAACCCGTTTAATAAATAGGTCAAAATTCATGACCCATACCTGAAATTTACGGATTGAGTTCGGGTCAGGTTCACGGATCAGGTCATATATTGCCACCCCTAAAATATATAACCATCTTTAATCAACTAAAAATATTTATATTGATCTATAAATTAAGAAAAATTTACATTCTTTTCTATAATTTTTAAATATTTTTTTTTGAAGGAATATAAAATTGAAATAATATATAGAGGAATAAATCAGGAGGTGTGACAGTGATAAGGAGATGACTGGATTTGAGGAATAATATTTGTGCATAGAAATGAGGAGCTGAGCTGCCTCCCTCCCTCCTTTTCATATTTCTCTTCATCACCATCCCATTTTTTTTTACTAAAATTTAAAATTAAATAATTAATTATAATCACAAGATAACATAATAAATATTATAATTACTGCTCACAAATAATCATATTCAAATAATAAATAATTACAATAAATAACAAAATATATTATTCATATTTTACAAAAATAGAGATTCAACTAAGGGCCTTGGCACGAGGACCAAAATAATATTTATTTAAAAAAAATAATAATAATAATAAATAAATTATTTAAATTATTTTATATAAATTTTAATATAAAAAAATATTATTTTACTTCACATATTCAATAATTTTTTTAAAAAATATCTACTTTATGTCGAAATAGAATTAATATTTTTATTAAAAATTATGAAGTATGTGAAATAAAATAATATTTTTTTACATTATAATTTGTGTAGAACAATTAAAAAATTTATTTATTATTATTATTATTATTATTTTTAAACTAGTACTATTTCGGTCCTCGCGCCAAACAGGGCCTAAGTTAATTTGATCCGATCATGACTCGTGGCACAGCTTACAAAGCTCAAGACAAGCTCGATTCGAGCTAAACTTTGATACGAACATCAGACAACTATTGATCTCACGTCTAATTCCTATTTCAATTAGGAGTTTTATCAATCGAATCATATTAAAATATATATATATATATGTAATTTTAAGTAAATTTAAATTATATTTCAAGCGAGTTAGGGTAACTCATAATCAGCTTAAAATGTGTTTTGAGCCAAAAATATTGTCCTATAATTTGATTTAATCAGTTTGGAGCAATTTTTAAATTTTGGAT
>JAEMOT010001547.1:95314-111362 GCA_019297695.1 Apostasia ramifera | reverse complement strand
ATATATATATATATATATATAAGTTTTTTGTTAAAATACATTGATAGGTAATTAATGGGTCTCTAAAAGCTTGGTGATATATCGATAAATTTCAATTGAATGCTTTCTTTTAGGAATCAATTCACTACATAATAATGTATTTTAACTTGATACTAGCAGTTGTACAACTATTTATTTCTATATTAGTGAATTTAAGTTTGATATATACTTTTAGATATCACTTCCTTGAATATCAAGTGATCTTAATAAAATACTTATAATTATACGACCATTTAGTCCTATTTCATTGTATTTTATTAAAATAGAAACTTTTACACAAACGCAATTTGTTACACGTAATAGTGTTTTATCATGATACGAATAATTTTAGAACTACTGATTGTTACATTATTATTTTTCACATGCATACATACATTTAAAGGCTAATTCGATATATATCAAGGTATTTCAATAAAAATTTATCTGAATATATGCTATTATACAAGCATTTGATAATATATCGATAAATTTTAACTAAATATGTACTATTAAAAACTAATTCATTGCATACCAACATATTTCATTTATTATTATATTATTATTTTTCAAATAAATATATATATTTAGAGACTAATTCGACACATATTAAGGTATTTCAATTAAACGCTACCTGATATTATACATACATTTGATGATATATCAATGAATTTTAACTAAATATATACTATTAAAAACTGATTTGTTATATACCAACGTATTTTTAATTGAATTTCAAAAATTATTCAACTAATTATTATTATAATAATAAATCTAAGCAGAAAATATGCATTTAGCTAGAGACTGTAAATATATTATGTTGTTTTAACTAAATAGTTATAATTATACAACTGTTTAGATTTATTACAGTGAATTTGAATATAACCTAAGTATTTAGATATTAATTTATTATATATCAAAGTATTTTAATAGAATACTGATAAGTTTAGAACTATTTATTACTATATTAACGTATGTCAATTGAGTACATATTTAAAGAGATCGCTTTGCTGTATAACAAAGTATTTTAAGTAAAAACTAATAATTATACAACTACTATAGTTATATCAATAAATATAAGCAGAATACATATATTTAGAGAATAATTTATTAAATATCAAGTTATATTTACTAAATACTTGCAACTGTATGGCTATTTGATGTTATTATTGTGTATTTGAATAAATTTCTAGCATTTTGACGCTGATTCATTACATAACAAGATATTTTAATGGAATACTAATAATTTTATAACTATTCACTATTATTTTGTCAAATTGCAACAGAATCTATGCATTTACAGTCAAATTCAATACATATTAATATATTTTAACTGAATTCTAATAATTACATAATCATTTATAGCTATATCAATAAATTTAAACTGAGTATATCCATTTAGACACCGATTCAAGGTAAATTAAGTTATTTTAAATAAATATTTGTAATTATATGACTATTCATAGTCAGTTTAAAGTATCTGAATAGAATACTATATTTTAGATGTCAATTTACTACATACCAAAATATTTCAATAAAATACAAATAAATGTATAACAATTTATTGTAACATAGACGCATATAATAGAATACACGCATTTTGTCATTAATTTGATATATATTAAGATATTTTAATTGAATAATAGTAATAATATAACTATTCATCATCATATCTTCAAATTTAAGCTATGTACACGCAATTATATAGTTACTCAATGCTATTTTATTGTATTTAAATAAAATACTAACTTTTAATTTGATCCATTATATATAAAGATATTTTATTAGAATATTAATATTTTTATAACTATTAAATATTATATCATTGCATTTCAATTAAATATATACATTTACAAATTAATTAGATACATATCAAAATATTTTAACTAAATACTAGCAATTATATAAGTATTTAATAGTATATCAATATATTTTAATTAATTATATTCTTTTAAAAATTGATTTATTGCATATTAAGATATTTTAATTAAATTCTTATAATTATTCAACTGTTGATAACTATGTTCATGAATTTAAGATGATTATACTAATTTAGAGATCAATTCGTTATATATCAAGTTATTTTAACAAAATATCTATAATTGTCTAATTATCTAATGCTATTTTAATATGTTTGAATAGAATATTTGTATTTACACACCAATTTATTACATATCTCAATATTGTAACAGAATACTAATAATTTTATAACACATTGGTGTATTTCAAATAAATACATGCATTTACTATCCAATTCAGTAGATATCAAGGTATTTTAATTGTGTATCAATAATTATGTAATTATTTAATGATATGTTAATATATGACATCTAAATACATATTTTAATAGACTGATTATTTACTTTCACTATATTTTAACTAAATACTGGCAAGTATGTAATTATTCGTATCTATATCAATGATTTTAATCTTAATACATGCATTTAGAGATCTATTCATTATAAATTAAGTTATTTTATTTGAATACCTACAATTATATATCTATTTTATGTTATTTGAATGTATTTAAACAGAAATATTATTATTTAGATATCAATTTATTATATATCAAGTTACTTTAATAGAATACTGGCATTCTTATAATTATTCAATATTAATCGATATTTTCGACTGAATACACACATTTGGAAATCACTTCGCTACATATTAAGGTATTTTATTTCAATATCAATAATTATATAATTTTTGGTGATATATTGATGTATTTCAATTAAATACTTGCTTTTAAAAATCAATTTATTTTATAACGATGATTTTAATCTTATACTACCAATTATATAACTAATTTTTATTATATCTATGAATTTAAGTTGGATACATATGTTTAGAGATCGTTCCTTATATATCAAATGATCTTAACAGAATACTTTACAATTATATAACTATTTGGTATATTATATTTTAACATAATACTAGCGTTTACAATACAATTTGTTACAAGTATTGGTATTTATCAAAATACAAATAATTTTACAACTGTTCAGTATTATAGGGTATTTCAAATAAATATTCACAATTAGAGGCCAAGTCACATTTTTTCAGTTGAATATCAACTGAATACATACTATTATATGAGCATCTATTGTTATGTTGATGTATTTCAAATGAATAGATACTATTAGAGACTAATTTATTACTTATCAATGTAGTTTCATTGAATTTCAAAATTATTCAACTATTCATTATTATATCAACAAATATAAGCGAAATACAAGCATTTAGAGACCGATTCATTATATATTATATTATTTTAATTGCATAGCTATAATTATACAATAATTAATTTCTATTTCAGTGCATTTGAATAGAATACTAGTGTTTAGACATTAAGTTATTACATATATCAAGATATTTTAATAGAATACTTATAATTTTATAACTATTCATTCTTATATTCATGTATTTCAACTAAGTACATAATTTTAGAGATCGCTTTGTTGCTTAACAAAGTATTTTAAAATTGGCAAAAACACAATAATTCGTAGCTATATTAATGAATATACACATTTCGAGATTGATTTGTTAAATATCAAGTTACTTTTCTTGAATTTCTGCAATTATATAACTATTCGATGCTATTTAAGTGTATTTTAATAAATTACTAGCATTCAAACACCAATTCATTATATAATAAGGTGTTTTAATAGAAAATACTGATAATTTTATAGCTATTCGTTATTATTTTATTATATTTCAAATGAATGCATACATTTAGAACCAAATTTGATACATATTAACATATTTTAATTAAATATCAATAATTATACAATTATTTGATATATTATTGTATTTCTACTGAATCATGCTTTATTGAACATTAGAAATTATATAACTATCGATAATTATATCGATGAGTTTAAATTAGATACATATATGTAGATACCAATTTATTATAAATTAAGTTATTTTAATTAAATACTTATAATTATATGATTATTCGTTACCATTTTAAATAGAATGTCATATTTTAGATGTTGATTCATTACATACTAAGTTATTTCAATAAATTATTGACAATCATATAACTATTTATTATTATATAAAAATATATAACTAAATGCATGCATTTAGAGATTAGTCTGATTCATATCAAAGTATTTTAATTGAATACTAATAATAATACAATTGTTCATCACTATATCTTCAAATGTAAAATAAATATATATGATTATACAGCTATCCAATGTCATTTTACTGTTTTTAAATAGAATATCAACATTTACTCCCTGGTCTCCTACATATAAATGTATCTTATAAGAAAACTAATACTTTTAGAACTATTAAATATTATATCATTATATTTCAATAAAATATGTATGTATTTAGAGATCAATTTAATACATATTAAGGTATTTTCAATCGATGTTTTTCAATTGATTATATATTTTTGAATACTTGCAATTATATATTTATTTGATATTATTTCAATATATTTGAACAGAAATACTATTATTTAGATATTAATTTATTACATATTTAATTATTTTAACAGAATATTAACATTTTTATTATTACTCATTATTTTATTGACAACCAAAAACATAAATTTAGAGGCTAACTTTATATATAATAAGATATTTTATTTGAATACTGATAATTATATAATTATTTCATATTAAATTGATGTTATTCAATTGAATACTTACTTTAAAAGATCGATTCATTATAGAACAATAAATTTTAATATAATACTGATATTTATACAACTATTCTTTACTATAGTACTGAATTTCAATTAGATACAAGCATAGAGAGATTGGATCCTTATATATCAAGTGATTTTAATTGAATACTTATAATTATACAACTATTTAATATATTATATTGTATTTTAACAGAATTAGTTATTTTATCACCACACATATAATTTTAGAACTATTCATTATGATATCATTGTATTTTAAAATAAATATTCATATTTAGAGGCTAATTTGCTGCATATCTTAATATTTCAATTAAATACTAGCTAAATATATACTATTACGTAAGCATTTGATGATATATTGAAGTATTTCAACTAAATTTATATTATTAGTGATTGATTCGTAACATATATATATATATATATATCAATACATTCTAATTAAATTTCGGTAATTATTCAATTATTCAATATTATATCAATACATTTAAGCAAAATACATGTATTAAGAGATGATTCATTATATATTATATTATTTTAAATAAATAGTTATAATTATATGACTTTTCAAAGCTATTTTAGTGCATTTAAATAAAATACTAGTATTCAGATATTAATTCGTTACATATTAAAAATTTTTCACAAAAAACTGATAATTTGACAATTATTTATTAATATATCGATATATTTAAACTGAGTATATATTTTTAGAGATAATTCATTATATAATAATGTGTTTCAACTAAATATTAGCAATTATATAACTATTCATAGCTATATTAATGAAATTAAGTGAAATACATCTATTTAGAGACTAATTCAATAAATATTAAGCTATCTTTACTAAATACTTGTAACTATTCAAATATTCAATGCAATCTTAGTATATTTGAGAAATTATTTTAATATATATCAAAGTATTTTAATTAAAAATACATAATAGTGCAACTATTCATCATCATATCTACTAATTTAAGTTAAATATATACATTCGGAGAACAGATGGTTATATATCAAGTTATTTTAATTTAATAATTATAACTATACTACTATTCAATAATATTTTATTCTTACTCTCTGATTTGTTACATATAAAGATATTTTATGAGAATACTGATAATGTTATAATTATTCAATATTATATCACAGTATTTTAATTGAATATATGGATTTTATGACTAATGATAATATATATCACGGTATTTTAATTAAATACCAGTAATTTTATAAGTATTTAATGATATATCGATATATTCCAACTGAATAAATAACTGATATACAGATGCTATTACATAGCTTCATATTTTATAGAAAACTAGCAATGTTTCAATAAATTATAACTATATTAATGTATTTCAATTGAATACTTACTTTAAGAGACTGATTCGTTACTTATTATATATTTTAACGAAACACTAATAATTATAAAACTATTGATATCTATATTGATGATATTAAGCTAAATATATGTATTTAGAGACCAATTCATCGCAATTCAAGTTATTTTATTTGAATACTTGTAAATTTATAATTACTCGTTGTTATTCAACGTAGTTGAATAGAAATACTATTATTTAAACACTAATTTATTATATATTAATTTATTTTGATAAAATATTGATGATCTTCTACTATCATTAAAATAACAACTATTCATTATTTATACATTTGAGTGATTTTTTAGGATTTGTAACACTGATTTATTAGATGAAGTTATTTTTGCTTTCTTTTGACTCAAAGATGTACCTGTATTTTTTGAGCAGAACAAGATCTGTTTAGTCTTTACCATCATGCTTATACTATTTGATGAATAGGTGTTTTAGCCATTGTCATTTTTATGAACTAGTATATTGAGGGCTAGGCATGATAGTTAGGGCCAATTAAGGGCTAAGAAAATATGCAACTCCTAGTAGATTTCTCTTGAATGGTAAAAAGGGTAATGACAGTTTCACATATTGGTAAAGGAGAGAACTTACCAGGCTGTGCGACTAAAATTTAATGCAAAACTTCCCTCCCAAGAGGCCTTTTGAGGGCCAAACCATAAGGTCCAGCATGGGTTGAACCAAAGCAAGCAGTAGCTTGATTCTATTTAGGACATTTCTGCCATATCACTGAGTCCATGCATGGCTCCCTATTTTTTGCTCTTTCCCAGAGAAGAATGTTAGATCACCACATTAAATTTTTTTAGGAAAGATTGGAAACATTCACACAGTTGTAAATTGTGAAGCGCTCGGGCACTTCTAGAGAATTTTTCAGACAAATCAACAACAACAACCAAACCTTAATCCCATTAGGTGGGGTCGGCTACATGAATCCTTTGTTTCCATTGCGCTCAATCAGTTACCAAATTCTTATTTAAGTCTAAGTAACTAAGATCACTTCTTATAGTTTCTTGTCATGTTCTCTTTGGTCTCCCTCTTCCTCTTTGTATATGGGCAAAATTTAATAACACAATTTGTCTAATTGGAGCTTTAATCGGCCTACGATTTAGATGTCCAAACCATCTAAGTCGACTTTCTCTAAGTTTATCCTCAATTGGTGCAACACCAACTTTCTTTCGAATATATTCATTTCTCATTCTATCCTTTCGTGTATATCTACACATCCACCTTAACAAGACAAGTGAACAGAAAAAGAAAAAATATAATTTATTCGATTCATCTAAGCCAAGTATTTGCAGAGATTTTCCTCACAAATCATATATATATATAACTTGCAAAACATTAAAAAAAAAACAAATGATACTATTCATAAAAACATTAACTTCTTACATAATACATTATTCAAGTTTAGAAAAAAAAACTGTTTCACTTTTCTTCATAACTTTTATCACCTGATGGTAAAAATATTCTTTACTCCTTTCAAAATCACATTCAAACTGCTATTGTGCTCTCACAGGAGTTCTGTACATTCGGGCAACTCCGACGATCTTCTTCCGAGAAGACGGTGAGCAGCTCGACAAGTTGGTAGGGGCCAACCAACCTGAGCTTGAGAACAAGTTAGCTAAATTGGCTAAGCCTACATCCACAAATTGGCTTGAAGATCGAGAGTCGCCTAATGTTTAGATCAATATTTAGCTCGAATTGAGCTCGGCTCAATTTTCTGAGCCTAGCCACGAGCCCTGGTTAGACAAGATCAATTTGGCTCAATCTTCATTTTTTTAAATATAAATAATATTTTAGTTATTTATTGTAACTATTTATTACTTGTTCTTAGGATATTTGTTAGAGATCTTGTAAGTATGGTTAACTAAATTTTAAATTTTATTTTTTAAAAAAAACTAATTTTAAATCCTATTAGAGAATTTTTTTTATAAAAAATTTTAATTTTTGGTGGACTTGAGTTGACTCAATTAAAGCTCGAGTTAGCTTTATGTTTAATCGAGCCAGCTTGCATTTGAATTGAATTGAATTGAAATGAGCTAAGTTTGAGCCATGCTTGGCTCGGCTCGAACTCAGATCATTCTCACCCCTAAGTTGACCTAAGCGAGTTGGTTTAGTCAAATTCAAGTTTAGTTCGATGCGGATTTGTGAAATTGCACAAAATCTTAACCAATTCATCGCTACAAAAAGCTTTCGAAAAAATTATTTGAGATCTATTTAGCTCTTCGCTTTCATCTTCTCCACTCTTCTAAATGCAAGATTGTATATTCTCTAATTGATTCGAACTCAAAAAATAAAAGAGTTATTTTGATTCTCTAATTCTTAATACTATAAGTTTTTATTTTGCTCTTAAAAATTAATTTTAATAAAATTAAAATTAAATCTAAATAAATTTTTTTTATTAAAAATTATAAATGATGTGAAATAAAATTAGTTATTATATTGAGATGTATAAAAAAAAGAAGATATAAGTTATTTTTTTAGTATGTATAAGAATATAAAATAAAAGTAATTTTTTATTTTAAATTAAGTGTAACTGTGAAATATAGTTAATTTTTAATACAAAATTTTATAAGTGATGTGACATATTTGATTAAAATTAACTAGATTAATTTTAAACTGGTTAAACAAATAGGCCCTATATCTTTAAATTTTCTATTTACTTAAAATTTTACTATATGTAATTATTGACTAACTATTCTAGAAATGTTTTATTTACTCAAAATTATCGTAGGTTATACATAACTTCTAACAAATTAACTTTGATATTCGAAACAATAAGAAATGATTTAGTGGCATGGAGGTAACTACTATTGTAGATCAAGCACTCTTATGATGAAGATGAATCGATGAAAGAGAATTTATTGAAAGTGTATGCTGTAAAAATGCATCGATAAAAAAGCATTCCTCTTCTAAATTAGGAGTCGAGCTATAAAATCAGAGGCTTTGATGATGAGTTAAGAGAGTTGCTGGGGAAGAAAGGGCTGTGATCAGTCTCCATACTCAGCACCTCATGAGCAGGTGTGAGAGTTTGGCTCATAGATCGATAGTCACTCGTATTTAAATCGATATTTCACTCAAATCAAGCTTGGCTCAAATTTCTTGAGCCAAGCCATGAGCCACGGTCTGATTGGATCGACTTGAATCGATCTCTATTTTTTTAAATAATAAATAACATATTTAATTATTTATTGTAATTATTTTATTATTTATATATAAATTTGTGTTAGTTATTGTTAGGAATTTAGGATACCTTTTTAAGTCATCTTGTAGTTATGATTAATCAAAATTTATATTTTAGTTGAGGTAATTTATTTAAAAAAGAATTTCAATTCTTGAAGAGTTTGTGTTGGCTCGAGCCACCTTGAAATTGAAATGAGACGAGCCGAATTTGAGCCGTGCGCGGCTCGGCACGAACTCGGATTGTTCTCAGCTCTACTTTCTTATTATTGCTTCTTGCTGCTCTTGCTTGAAAGTAGTGTCTTTATATATCCCTTTATCACTCTATTTTCAATTTTGTACCCTCATTCCCCAAATCTTATGGCTCTTATGCTAATGCTGGGGCAGGCCTCAGGTGCATGGAGGCCAATATGGAATCCTGCATGTAAATTTAAAAAGCAAAATAAGAACATTAAAACTCGCTTAAAACTCACTCAAATTTTTCTCGATTCACAACCAACTTGATTTTCTTCTGGCTCGAAGTTAGCTCGCTCAATATGAAATCGATTCAACTCTTGATTGGCTTGACATGTGTATAAATATATATATTTACAATTATTTAAAGTATAATTAAGAATTTCTATGTGTAAATATGGTATAATATTTAAAATAAAAGAAATGATATATAAAATTTAAAAGTAAATTTATAATATTATTTTTAATATATTTAATATAAATAATAAAATTTTTTATAGAAAAATATAGCTTATAATTAGGTTTGATTTAACTAAAAAATTGACACGAAATTAAAAATTTCAATTTTGAGTTGAGCCCGGCTCGCTCGAAATTAACTCGAAGACACCCCTACTCATTCCATCTTACATCAGCTATGTAAATAAAAGAAGATATAAAGTCAGTCGTTTTATTGACAGATTTATATATATGTGTAATATTATGTGCCTTAAAGGCACTCAAGAAATTAAAAAAACTCAAGCAGCAAGTCACTTCTAATAGCTCCATGTAGTAAAAGCAAGATATTCTTTACCACAATAGTTATATGATAGATTTAAGCACACCATTATTTATAGGATAAATTACATTCGGATTTCTAAATTTAACGTATAATATCACGCAAGTTCATGATTTAAAATTTTTGACCAATTACTTTAGATATATGGTAGACAAATTAAAGCTTTTTCAGTGGATCAAATTATAATAATCGTAATAAATTAGAAAGCTCAAGAGCCTACTAAACACAACAAATTTCATGATAGAAACCTAATGCAATGAATCAAAAATATAAATCTATGTAAAAAAAATGCTAAACAATAGGCACCCAATTGTAATTACCTCATTCTCGTTAAAACTTCATGCTCAAGAATTTTATCAATCTAATCTTGAGCCGGCGTAGAATCGAATTGAACCAGCTCGAAATTGAATCAATTTAAAAATTAAAAACATTATTTATAAATATATTTACATAATTTACTTCAGTATATTAGTCTTTCATACAATAGTTTAATGAATGATTATATTTGGACTTCGTTCAAATCCTATTGATTATAGATTAACTATTTTATTTCTATTTCTAACCATTAGATAATATGAGTAGCGTAATTTAAGTTGGACAAGATATTAATACCTAAAGGCCCTGTTTGACGCGAGGATCAAAATCAGGATTAAAATGTTACTAGTAAAAACAATAATAATAATAATAATAATAATAATAAATAAATAAATAAATAAATANAAAATTTATATAAAATAATTAAAAAATTTATTTATTATTATTATTATTGTTTTTCAAACTAATATTATTTTGATCCTGATTTGATTCTCGCACCAAACATTAAAGATTTGAATTGAAAAATTAAAAAAAATCAAATCAAATTTAGCTTGAATCGATAATAAATAAGACAAATCTAGTTCAAATTGATAATAAATAAGGCAAATTTAGCTCAAATCGATGTCAAATCAAACTCTTCTCATTTATTATTTGAATCAAATCAAAATTGAATTAAAAATTTTTAATTCAATCTTGAACTGAGATCGAAACAGCTTGAAATTGAATGATTAACAGCCCTAGAGATAGCTACATAAATTGCATGTTAAATTTTATCCTCCGTTCAGTTTTAGCTAAAGTACACTTATTTTTAATGCATTCAAGAGATTTAGGTCTTGTTCAGTTCAAAAATATTTTTTTTTAATATAAATTTTAATAGTAAAAATTAATTTTATTTTATATTTAACATAAATATAAATATTAAAATTAATTTTATTTTACATATTACATATTTTTTAATATTAAAATAAATTTTTTTATTAAATTTAAAAAATAATCCTTTTTTACAAAAAAAAAATTTAAATCAAATAAGATCATAAAGATCATATGGCTCGAGAAACTTCCAAATATAAATCTTGAAAATTCACAAAAATAAAAATAAAAATCTTGAAAATTCACATAAAAAAGAGAATCCAAACAAAATATTACAAATTCTATCCTATATTTTATGATATTTAAAGAAATGACTAATTACCTCAATCATGTAAATATAAATATATATATATATATATATATATTTATATTTATATGAATAAATATTTATTTACACTAATTAATCACTTGCGCTATATTTATTTAAATTCATACAATTAGATGTTTATTGAGTTTATAAAATCATTTTGATTAATTTCTACCGTTAACTGTCAAATTAAAAGCAAAATGACTAGATTAAAAACATTATGTCGACATGAAATGTAAAATTAAAAGGAGATTAAAAAATATAAACACTACGTGAGATTGTTATTTTAATTTGAGCTTTGCAAATGGTTTGAAGTAAGATTAATTTTTACTTTAATTTTTTGTATAATTTGAAAAAATATTGATTTTAATTTTAGAATTTGTGTAAAATTTAAAAATTAATTGTTAACATCTCTTGATAAAAAAAAAATTGTATATAAATCTATGCATTTATCTTTCTTTGCTCTTTTTTATTTTCATTTTATCTCGTCACTCCATCGTAATTGGCTAATTTTTTAAGTAAGTAGTAGTTAATTTTAGTATTTAAATTTATATGTAATGTGTAATATTAATTTTAATCTCAAAAAATTACTCATCAATATTGCTACTCATATGAGACCCAACCTCATTATATATAATTAGAAATAAAATATTAATAACGTGAAACAAGTTTTACTTGATCTAAAATTTTCAAGTTTGTGTTGAAGAATACAACTTGAAAAATTTAAGTTGAATTTGAACTCGATGATCTGTAAATTCAAACCGAGTCATATAAGCAATAGAGCTTACATCCATAGAATCTTAATCAGTGCAGACTGTGCCCGCAACGAATTTGTGGTCCACCAATATCACCTTCATATAAAATTATTTAATTAAATTTCATAAATAATACTACATATTATCTTTGAGCTTTTGTAACAACTGAAATTTCAGTTAAATTATGTTAAAGATAGTTGAAATATCTCCTGCTGAGATTCAATTTATTCTGCAAATGTTTTGGTTCATTTTAATTATTGGAACCTTATAGGCATAAAAATTATGCTGATTTAGTAGAGGCGAGGAATAAAGCAGGAATAAGAAAAGAAAAGCTGGTAAAAGAAGGAAAACATATTCACAGAGCAGAGGATCGTATCAAAAGAAATTTATAATTGATAGTAGTTCAAAGAATTCAAGAAATAGTGCTGGATCAGGTATTATATCTCGATGTTCAAATTATGGAAAAAACCATTCTGGCAAATATTGATTTTCAGGAAAATAGACTTATTTTCTCACCGAGAATTAGCTCATTAAATACATATTTTTAAAATTTATAAAGTACTATTTAATAATATATATATAATGAGATATTAAATTATATATATTTATTTTATTATTTATTAATAAAATATATGTAATAATAATAATCTTATTTATATGTTTAATTTAATAAAAATTATGAATTTTTTAAACAGCACCGAAATTTTTTCCAAACAATTGAACTTTGACATCAGCTTTTAAAAGTAGCTTATCAAACAGATAAAATAATTTTATTTTAACATTAATTTATAATATAGCTATATAATACAGCACAGCAATGCCAAACAGAGCTTAAACTAGGAATATTGAGTCAAACTACACCATCAAGTGTAAAATTTCTATTTTACTTGTCTATAAATTCAACTGAAAAGTTTGTTATTCGAACAATTTCTTGGTAAGCATTTATGGCCTACAAGGCCATTTTTGTAGCATAAGTTTTAATAGTAGCATTCGAAGCAGTATATTTTTTTTTGTTCCTTTTTTTTTATAGAAGGCTGCACTTATTATAAATTTTTTTTTTTTTTGGGTAGAAGGCTGCACTTAATTATTATTATTACGTTTAATTTCCTCAAAAAAAAATTATTATTATGTTCAAGGAAAAAAAAAGAAAGAAATGATCTTGGAAGTAAAATTACCTTCTGATCCTCCGACAAGGCAGCTAGGAAGTCAGCAAGAGGCTTTGTTGTAGTCATCGAAGGACAGGAGGGAGTGTGAATCAGAGAGGTCGATTCCGGCGTCGGCGAGGTTGAGGCAGGAGACGGCGGACCTTGAAGCAGCACCGGGCTCCATGGCCAGCTCCGTGGACCAGAACGAAGTGCTTCGCCGCCTGAGCTCTCTCTCGCGCACGCTCTCGCTCCATGAAATCATTTGATTCTTATGTTGAAATCAGTGTCTTCATTCTCCCTCATTTTAGTCTGTTCGGCTGCTACTGATAAAAATTTGTGTCAACAAACACATATATTTAAGTTTATCAATCAAATTTTGAGCGATTTAATGAATCAATTTAAAGCTTCAAACATAATTGCTCGCACAATGTCATGGCTAACGTTGGATCAATGCCCCTCTGGTAAAATGGGAGCCGTCAGATCACGAACTGAAGCTGTCGGAGTTGTCACGGATTTTGATGCGCGGGATTCAAACCCAACCGTCCGATCACATGAGAACGCAGCCGCCGACTCACGAGATGTATCAGATCTCCGTCGCTGCTGATGTCACGATCCACGTCATAGTACACGTGACAGATCCATTATTGGATCCCAATTCTATCAAAGAGGTACCATTATCGGTTGACCTCAGAAGGCAATCCTCAGAACCTGAGCAAGCGAGAGAGAGAGAGAGGGAGGGGAGAGAGAGATTCCATCTTATTAATTAGCCCTTTCCTATAGTTTTTTACTATATTAAATCATTTTTTCTGCATCTTTTGAGTCCTCTTCTAGAGAGAGAAAGGCAGCTTTTGTAGACATAAGCTCCAAGGTAGATCTCTTCTTTGTTTTTTTTTTATCTTCTCTTCTTCCTCAATTGTTCTATGGCTGGCAGAGCCTCAAAATTCAGGCTTGTTAGATGCCCAAGATGCTGCAAGCCCACCACAGAATATGCTCATATTCCTAGATATTGTAGCTCTTGCAATACACTTCTTCAAGGTAAGTAATTCTTTCCTACAGATTAATTATTATCATCATCATCATCATCGGTTGTAACCCAACTGAGTTTATGAATCTTTCTTTTTTAAGAAGATAGCTTAGTGTCGTACATGATTAATCAAGCAATTTTTATTTTTTTACTATTCCTTTCTCAATAATTTTATAATCTAAGCTTATAAGAAACAAGTTAGTTTTACTCTCCAACTGTAGTCATGTGTTGAGAATAAGTGATGCAAAAAGAGATCCCCACATAAAAAATTTTCACACGGTTTAACCTAGATTATGGATATATTCTTGAATAGTGATAAAAAAGCTTTTAACATTTAGCAAAGTCGGGTTCCCAATTCTTATCTTGAATCTATGTCCAAACCTACCACTTAATCTCTCTAACAATCGGATAGCCATACTCTAGATCAATAAATTTTATATGCTAGTCCAAAATAAAGATTAAACGCGAACCCACATAAAGATTTTCACACGATTTAACCTAGGTTATGGATATATTCTTGAATAGTGATAGAAATTTTTTTAACATTTTAGCATTGGGCAAAATCAGGTCCTCAATTCCTATCTTGAATCTATGTCCAAACCTACCACAATCTCTCTGACAATCGAATAATCATACTCTAGATCAATAGATTTTATATACTAGTCCAAAATAAATATTGGATTTTAAACTATAGTATTCCTATCTTCTATAATTAGCTGTTCTTTATTGCTGCACATTAAAGTCTATCTACAGTTTTTAATATTTTTATCTTAAAAATGCAGCAAAAAATTGTAATGTGATTCAAGAGTTTGTAACCTCAGGATCAGGCAGCATCTCCTCGAGAACTTTTCTGAACTCTTCAGAGCAGTCAATCGCTTCCTCTTCAAGCATGCGCTCCACCCCTTCATCCAATGCTGAGAGAACTGTAAGTGTAAAAGAACGAAAGACGCCATTTCCTATCCAATGCAAACAAGATGAAAGCATTAGCAGAGAAAAAGACTCCAAGAACCCGAAAAATAAGCAAGAAAGACCTTCTGGTCATGCTCGAAATCGATATAGGCCGATGTCGCGCAGAACTTTCAGACTTGAAAGAGTTTCAGAGTCCATTGGCGGTGAATCAAACGGAGAAGATGTTGGCTATTTTCAGACTGAACAGCAACTTAATAAGCTTTCTCTTAAAGGAAGGAATAGTTGTAAAGAAATTGCTGCAAATGATTCAAAGCTCAAATGCATAGATGAAGCCCATGTTAGGCTATTTAACAGCATGAACTCTCACCAAAGCTCAATCTGTGAAGCTTGTAGCCGCTATAGCTATCACATTTCTGTCAAGGAACAAGTGAAGAACTCGAGCATGAAGGAGAAGAAGCATCAGGCAATGCGGCA
>JAEMOT010001547.1:65068-76848 GCA_019297695.1 Apostasia ramifera | reverse complement strand
CTTCTCCTTCATGCTCGAGTTCTTCACTTGTTCCTTGACAGAAATGTGATAGCTATAGCGGCTACAAGCTTCACAGATTGAGCTTTGGTGAGAGTTCATGCTGTTAAATAGCCTAACATGGGCTTCATCTATGCATTTGAGCTTTGAATCATTTGCAGCAATTTCTTTACAACTATTCCTTCCTTTAAGAGAAAGCTTATTAAGTTGCTGTTCAGTCTGAAAATAGCCAACATCTTCTCCGTTTGATTCACCGCCAATGGACTCTGAAACTCTTTCAAGTCTGAAAGTTCTGCGCGACATCGGCCTATATCGATTTCGAGCATGACCAGAAGGTCTTTCTTGCTTATTTTTCGGGTTCTTGGAGTCTTTTTCTCTGCTAATGCTTTCATCTTGTTTGCATTGGATAGGAAATGGCGTCTTTCGTTCTTTTACACTTACAGTTCTCTCAGCATTGGATGAAGGGGTGGAGCGCATGCTTGAAGAGGAAGCGATTGACTGCTCTGAAGAGTTCAGAAAAGTTCTCGAGGAGATGCTGCCTGATCCTGAGGTTACAAACTCTTGAATCACATTACAATTTTTTGCTGCATTTTTAAGATAAAAATATTAAAAACTGTAGATAGACTTTAATGTGCAGCAATAAAGAACAGCTAATTATAGAAGATAGGAATACTATTAGGGTTCAGATTTCACACTCCTCTGTTTACTCGTCTGAGATAACAAGAGTTGTGAAAATAGTAAGAGCTGCCCGAAAGTGAGCAAACACATCCAACAGAATTTGGTTAAAAGGAGACTCATCACTTGTGATTGCAAATATCTTCGAAACAGCCAGAGAAAATACTACTCATGACAGCCCTCTCTTCGATATTTTTGATATTTTGTGTGCTTTCAAGGCTTATAAGATTACACATATATAAAATTGCCAATAGAACAGTTGACTTTATAGCTTTTTTATGTTGCTCTAGTAATAACGTGTGGGAAGAGAGGTATCTCTGTGGGAAGAGAGGTATCTCTCCCACACAATTTTTGCTCGATCCCTGCCAAGAATAATTTTTGTTGTACCAGATATATTTACTTTACTTTTATAGTATCATAAGCTACGATGAAGTTTCAAAAAAAAGGCTTTGATTAACTTATAATAATATCAAAAGCTTGATATTAAAAAAATGTATAATAATATCTGAAATAACAATTTGAATCTATTGAGCATAATAATAATATTCATTGACAATAATATTATACAGAATAATTCAAATAAGCTATGATTAATATTACTGCAATATTAAATACGGATCAACGGATATAGGAGACTGTTTTATATTAAAATTATTATTTTTTTTAAATATTTACATATATGTCACACAAGCTTTTTAATATCACATTGCACACGCTTTCTTTATGAAATTTAGGGCAAATTACAACTAGGTCTTTGAGTTTAACACTTAATATCACGTAGGTCTATGTTTTTAAAATTATAACATCGGGTCCCTAAGTTTTAATAAATTATCAAATGGGTTCAATTTCTATTTTTTATTATTAATATTTTTTAAAATTATCATTTTACCCTACCTCTCTCTCCTCCCGATCCGTCGCACGCACGCCGGCCGCTCGGCAACCGCCGGTGGACACGCCTCGCGGCCGCCGACCCATTGAAAAAAAAGTGGTATTAATTATAAATAATGTGGACCTGCGTGATATTAATCATTAAACTCAAAAACTTAGGTGTAATTTGCCCTAAAATTTATATCATGAGATGATAATTTTTTTTAAAAAAATTGTGCATAATATAATATAAATTAATTTGTGTGGTATTTGTGTAAAAAAAATTCTTTCTAATCAAACAATCAACGTGAACTTTTTTTGAGCAAAAAATAAACATGAGAACCTGATCATCAATTTACATATTATTCATAAGACATCATCAACTAATGAAGCCATGTTCACTTCTAAGTCATGAGGCTTCAGCTTGGCTACACAAGGGAATTGTAGTGTTTTCTTGTTTCAGGTTTTCTACGTTACAACCGCACTCATTGATGAGTTATTCTGCTATCACAAAAAAAAAACTTGATGAGTTTTTCAGGCATTATGTGCCTGAGTAGAACCCAGCAACGATAATTGTTGTTCTTCGAATTCTTCAATTTCACTTTGAATGCATGCTTCTCTTTTTTTTTCTTTTTTTGAAATTCTACATTGGCCTATGTTTACTCACAAAAAAAAAACATCTAGTATACAAAAACTCTAGATCTCGAACAAAAATCATGTGAAAGGAGGATTCTCCCTACCTGCACTATATCTTCATCCAGATCCACCTTGAGGATCGAACAAAAATAATGACGGATCTATACACATATGTAACCCTATATGCATCAAAAGAAAAAGTGTCATTTATAATATCCCATTTGGTGGCTCAAAGGATATTCAAAACTATGAGTGCCAAATTGCCCTCTAGCCAAACACCTATAACTCTAGCTAGAGGGTAATTCAGCTATCACCATTGATGCTTTTTATCGGGCTACCAGAGGACACCCACCAGATAAGATCATGACCTAAATTTCTCATCATTTTTGTGCATTTAAGACGATTAGGATCACTCATGTATATAGAGCCGCAAGCAAAGCGGCAGATTTTATAACTTCCTTTTTTCTCTGGATGATGTCGAATGGTGAAGAGGTATGTCCCTTTCACCCAAGTTTTGTACGATTCTCGATGAGGAGCGATTTTTTTTGTATTTGATATATTTTCTTGTAATGATGTTTCAGAGTTCATCCCTCCATCCTTAGTTGGCCCAACTGACACTTTGGAGGGAATCCGAAACCAAAAATCATAAAGAAAAAATGAAGATTATATCTTGATGTATGCATGTAGATGCTTACTACAAGAAGCACTGCACAACTGAAAATATTCATGATTCCAGCATCTTTCAGATAAGCATGCAAGTTTACACTACACATATGGATGCATATATGTAACATCCCGTAATCTCAATGTAGAAGTATTGTCCGAAGAAAACTGCGTGACTTGAGTGCTTCCCAGGAGGTCACCCATCTCAGTACTACTCCAGCCCAAGCACGCTTAACTACGAAATTTTTCATCATTAGCCTCACGATTTTGCCCCAAAAGACGCCTCTACCATTTGAGATCACGTTATTTATTTATATGGCTCAGAATCTCACTCTCTTTCCGATGTAAGACGATTCATTCTTGTGCCCCTCTCACCACTCATTATTCTGCCTAAAAGACGATTCATTCCTTTATCTTAGGACATCACCCGGTGATCACTCTCCGCCCTCTTCGGCCACGGGCGTCACAAGCCCACCAGCTTCCGCTTGGTTCTTCCTCGAACCACATCGTACTGTGGGAGGTCAGCTCTAATACCATATTGTAAGATCCTGTGATCTCATTGTATAGGTATTGTCCGCTTTGGCTTTTAGGAAAATTGCGTGCTTGAGCACTTTCCAGGAGGACACCCATCTCAGTACCTACTCCAACCCAAGCACGCTTAACTATAGAGTTTTCCATCACTAACCTCACGGGTTTGCCCCAAAAGACGTCTCTACCATTTGAGATCACGTTATTTACTTATACAGCTCAAGATCTCCTTCCCTTTCCGGTATGAGACGATTCATTCCTGTACCCCTCTTACCACTCATTATTCGGCTTAGAAGCCTGCCAGAAGCCGCACTTTGTCTCAGTGATTTCTTTCTCTTAGGACATCACCCGGCGATCACTCCCCGCCCTCTTCGGCCACGGGTGTCACAGGACCACCAGCTTCCGCTTGGTTCGTCCTCGAACCACATCATACTGTGGGAGGTCGACTTTGATACCATATTATAACATCCCGTGATCTCATTGTAGAGATATTGTCCGCTTTGGCTTTTAGGTAAACTGCGTGCTTGAGCACTTCCCAGGAGGTCACCCATCCCAGTGCTACTCCAGCCCCTCTCATTACTCATTA
Organism: Apostasia ramifera; assembly: GCA_019297695.1. Lineage (NCBI taxonomy): Eukaryota > Viridiplantae > Streptophyta > Magnoliopsida > Asparagales > Orchidaceae > Apostasia > Apostasia ramifera. The sequence goes on along the minus strand of JAEMOT010001547.1, from coordinate 72,896 downwards.
TTCGACCTAGAAGCCTGTCATGAGTCAAGGAAGTGACATAGGGCCAATAGAATAGGTCGACTCTGATACCATATTGTAATATCCTGTGATCTCATTGTAGAAGTATTATCCGCTTTGGCTTTTAGAAAAACTGCGTGCTTGAGCACTTCCCAGGAGGTTACCCATCTCAGTACTACTCCAGCCCCTCTCATCACTCATTATTCGACCTAGAAGCCTGCCAGGAGTCAAGGAAGTGACATAGGGCCAATAGAATTGGTAAAAAAAGTATGCATACCCATATGTAACTCAGTTGAAAGGAAGTGAATTGCAATCGATGTCCAAATGACCTTCCAATCAAAGTGTTTGCAAATCTAGATTGCATTGCATTCTAAGGGTCCCAACTCCATCAAGAACTCCATCAACTAGTTAGGGTTCAAAAGAGAGATCAATCTTTGCGACATCCACATGCTCCTTCGTTCCCCAAACAAAACTAATTAGTGGTTTGCAAAGGTTTCTTAGTTATAGTGGTAGTCCTCTCATCAAAGTTCCGCCCAATAGCAGGAGGGACAGACATCCTCGTAGTGGCATTCTCTCAAGCACCAAGTGTGTGAGCATATCAAGCATTATGATCAACCCTATTCACTGCAGCAAAACAAGCATTCATTCTAGACTTCATCTCTACATTAAACTCAACAATGGGGATACCCTCCCCATCCTTCTGGCCACACGAAGATTGAGAAACAAACACATAACCAGCAACCTCACCATTGCTTACCTCAGTATCTTGATTTATCTTCAGCTCCATGGGGCTGCGATTACGTCCGTTGGACACCGATTCCGCTGGAACAGTGATGTTCCGTCCCCGTCGCTGCCGCCAGTAAAGCAGTCCTCCTCCATTGCATCAGCCCGGAAAGAAGCTTCAGCCTTTTTGCCACCAACTGAATGCCGGCGGCCGTCAACCACAGTTTTCATCGGCCGCATTGGAACATAGGTGTCCCCGCTACCGTCAGTGCCATCGCAGTCAGAAGCCGTCGAGAGTCATCCCCTCCATTGCATCAGCCCAGGAATAAGCGCCACTTGCTTCAACTCCGAAGGTTCGCCGACGACCATCTACCGAGGATAATACCTCTTCCGTCAGGTTCTACCTGGCGCGATGTTAGTGCTGCCACAAGACCCGATGTCTTCAACATAGACGCTCCACATGGAGAAGCTCCACTCGTTCCACCGCCGGGAGCTGTGTCCGTCAGCAGGCGGCTGGCAGCCTGGTCCCCTCGATCCCCTAGTTCGGCACGAGCCCACGACGCACCGAAACCCTAATCGAGTTTTAAACTAAAAGAATTATATTATGAGGGTAATTTCGCTCAAGTTCCTTGGGTTTGCCTAATAAAATTTCCCAAATATTAAAACGTATTATAGCACGTTCGCAAAAACTCACTAAACTCACATAAATCTGTCAATCGAGTCGATCATTACTGCAACGGGCCAACCATCCATTGCACAGCTGCTTGCGCGCACTCGCTCGCACATAGCCAACAGGGTGCGCAGGCTGCGAGGCTGCGGCCACCTGCGCGCAAGGCTGCGTACCACGCGATGGCGCTGGCAGGAAGCCGCGCATGTGGCGTGCAGCCATGAGGGCGACGATGTAGGCAGGAAGCTGCTCTAGCGCGACTGCATGCCCGCAGCACAGCCATGAGGGCGACAGCGCGGGTAAAGTAAAATAGTAAATTACAAAATATTTATTTTTATTTTTTTAGTAAAAAAATTAACGGTATATTAAACGAAAGTCAGTATGTTGGACGGAAGCTTTTTAGAAATAGTTAGGACTCAATGAACTATATAAAAATTATTGTGAATTTTGTTTTGACATTTATAAATATTTATGATAAAATAGAAAAAACTCAGAGTTAAACCGTCTAAGTTAAATTACCCATATATTATATTATTTGGCGGGCTTGATTATAATAATTAATCGGGAATACATAATTGAAATAATAATTTATTATTAAACCAGATTATATTAATTTACCTTAATTAATTAATTAGAATTAAAAAAAAAATTAACTATGCCGCCGCCAACATGCGCTGTTTTTATTATTTTTTAAAATTATAATTTTATTATATATTTAAATATATTCTTTTAAAAAACATTTAAGACGTAAATATTACAATATTTTTAAGGTAAATTTATAATATAAAATACAATCACTTTTCAAAATATAATAAATGAAAATTTACTTTTACAATTTCTATTAAATAGGACAACTTTTATTAGTATTTATGTTCAAAATTAGTTCAAAAACTATGAGATTTTTTTTGTTAAAAAAATTATCTGATTATTTTCATCAAAAAATATCAGATTAGTAGAGCGAGCGTCAGCCAAGCGTTGAATTACTCATATTAGAGCTCGTTTTGTTTGAGCAATATTTTTTGCCCAATTTAAATTTTAAATATAAAATTTAATTTTATTTCACATTTAATATAAAAATAAATATTAAAATTAATTTTATTTTATATTTTATATTATTTCAAATATTAAACTAAATTTTTTTACTATTAAATTGATAAAATAAATTATTTTTTTCTCTTATCCAAAATTTAACCCTCATATCAAACAAGGCCTTAATGTCATTATTTTATTTTTTTTTTAATTCGGCCTCTGCCTAATCATTATTTAGATTTTTCATGTAGAGTATGGAAAAAATTAGTTTGAACTGTTATTAACATAAATAGCATCAGTTTAATCTCAAGAAGCTGGCTAGGACTCGTAATTTATTTCAGTGATTTTTTTCTCTTGGAATATCACTCATGGGCCTCACAGGCCCACCAACTTCCGTTCAGTCCCCAGATCACCATCTCAGTACTAAGAGATATTATAATATGATATTAAAGCAAACCTCTAACAGTACTATGTGGTTCGAGGATGAACCAGACAGAAGCTAGCAGGCCTATGACGCCTGTGACCAAAGTGGCGGGGAATGATCACTTAGCGATATCTCTAAAGAAGGGAATCACTAGAATAAAGTGCTGCTCTTGATAGACTTTCAAGCTGATAAATAGTGATGAGAGAGCATAGAACTGAATCGGTTCACATCGAAAATGAGAAAGTTCTTGAGCTGTATAAGTAGATAACGCAATCATAAATAATAAAGATATTTTTTAGAAAAAATCGTGAAGTTAATGATGGAAAAATCTGAAGTTAAGCATGTTTGGATCAGAGTAGTATTGGGATGATGATCTCTCGGAAAGTACTCAAGTCATGCAATTTTCTAAAACCAAAGTACATGTTGACGTAGGATGTGGGGGTCCCAGGAAACACCAAAGAGAAAGAGAGTTCTGGGAGACAGCGGCGAGCAAAAGGGGTGAGCCTGTTAATGAAAGCTCAAGGAGGGAACCAGTTCAGAGCATCCAGAGAAATACACGGAGATTTAAGGTGGTTCAGGGAGGAAATTCCCTACATCCACCGGTCGATTAGCAAAGATATTTCACTAAAAGAAAAAGGTAGCCCTAAAGGCTTGTACAATACTTTCTTAGAGAAAAGAAGAAGAAGAAGAAGAAGAAAAGGAGCTCCTCAGTTGGGGCCCTGATATAGTGAGAGTTGTCTCAGAGAGAAAGAGAGTTTTCTACCGTTTTTCCCCTGTCTCCCTTCTCTTTTTGCTGGGAATTGTTCAGCGATATTTGTAGCCGATGGAGTGCGTAGCTTTACCCAGATTTCCCGGTGAAAAAGGTGATGGGTAAGCTCTGGAGCCCCCGCCGCTCGCCTACCACCCGAGAGGCCTGAAATTGTGAAAGGAAGGTGATAGCATTTAATACTAGTACCTTTTCTGGGGATTCGTGACTGCTGGGGCATACAGATCCTTGATCTGCGGGTCTAGAAAAAGGTGCCTGTACGGGGAACGGTGCGGTTAGGTGAAGTTGATTGTGACAGGCGTTGCTCCGTAACCTCGTGCCCGATGTTATAGCGGTGGTCCTGAGGTATCGGGAGCGAGGTTAGGTTTAACCCTCGTGGCCGAGGTTTGACCTGGTCAAAAGTCCTGCAAAACCTAGAGCTGAGTCAGCAAATCAATCAGTCAAGTGGAGGCCAGCCAGGCGCCACATGTTCGGTCAGGATGCAGTGCAGGAACCACGTGTTAACAGTACACTAAACTTTTATATTTAAATTACGGGATGTTATAATATCGCTCTAATTTAGGCCCTGTTTGGAGGCAGGGCTAAAAAAGTCTTTTCATGCGCGAGCCCAAATCAGTCCAAATAGCATTAGAAAAAAAAGAAGTTCTGCGATCGTGAGTTCGCCATGGCTTTTTCTTCCTTCTTCTTCTGCGGTCGCCGCCTTCTTCCGTGATTGCGAGTTGTTTTGTGTTGTGCGCTAGGGTTTCTTCTTCCTTCTTCTTCCGCAGCCATCGCCAGCACGCGCGATCGCGAGTTCTGTTGTGTTGTGCGCTAGGGCTTCTTCTTCCAAAGCCGTCGTCTGTACGCACGATCGCGAGTTCTATTATGTTGTGCGCTAGGGCTTCTTCTTCCTTTTTCTTCCATGGCCATCGCCGGCACGCGCGTGGACTGGCGGGAGACGCCGGTGGCGCACGTGTCCAAAGCGGATCTACCGGGGACTAAGAAGGAGGAGGTGAAGGTGGAGGTGGAGGACGACCGGGTGCTCCAGATCTGCGGCGAGCGGAAGCGGGAGCTCGAGGAGAAGACTGATAACTGGCATCATATCGAGCGCAGCAGCGGTTGGTTTCTCCGACGCTTCTGGCTGCCGGAGAACGCCAAGATGGAAGGTGTGAGGGCATCCATGGAGAGTGGCGTGCTCACTGACACTGTCTGCAAGGAGAAGGTCAAGAAGCCAAATATGTCGATTGAAATCTGAAATCTCTGGGTGAGCGAATCGGGACCGCCTTTTTTGTTGTAGCTTGTAAGTCATTATTTTTTCTTGTCCTGTTACTTTGATCTTCCAGAATGGTGAACTGTCTTTGATTGTGATGTGAAAAGATTTGTCCAATAACACCACCCGAAGGTCGCCCTTCCGTCATACTATTGTAGTAGTTGAAAGATATTAATACCTTTTGTTTTATTATTTTTGTAGTTTTATCATATTTTTTATGCAGTCTAATATTAATTTATTTAGTGTAGAGTGACCAAGCTGACATGAATTCTATGGGATTCGATGGTCTTAACACCATTGACATTGCTGTGGAAGAATATAGATTTGGTGGAACTAGTAAAACGGAAGAGAAAAACAATAGTTTGGAGCTACTTTGTATTGCTACATGCAGGAAAGGATGGAAGGCAAAGGTGCAAGTGCAGAATTTGCGGGACATCCTACTTAAATCCTTGGAAATTTTCTCAAATATCCATGGAATTACATGGCTATTGCTCTGTCCAATATTTTTTATCTTGCTGTTAGAATTACGTGACTATTGGGCATCCCCGCAAGCTTTGTGAGAAGGAATAACATTTTGGATTTGGAGGATTTCAAGTTTGCTCGTCTGTGCATGGCTGAGTCTATACTGGATCAAATCAACTTTATTTCACATCCAACATAAATATGAATATTAGAGTTAACTTTATCTCATATCTTACATATTTCTCAATATTAAAATAAACTTCATAATCTAAAAAATAATTTTTTTTTTGTCCAAAAAAAATGCCTGAACCAAATGAAGGTTGCTTTCATTCAATGTAAGAAATGGAACTTGTCTTGCTCGTTTGGTTCAAGCTTTTCTCCAAACATTGATTATAATTGCTTGAGGCTTTTCCTGCCGGTAGAAAAAGAGTTTGTTATCAAGGAAGTGAACTCATTATTTCTTTCGAATTACTGATCGTTATCATAAGTTCTCTGTTTTATATTCAACATTATTCCCTGTGTATATGAAGTATTTTTGAGCCATATAGGGTGTTTGCATGCGATTTAACTTGTTATTATAGTTTATTTTATATATAATAATTTTTAATCTTGTAAAGCTTTTATATTTTCTAGTAGCAATTCAATTAATTAAACAAAGCAAATAATGAAATTTAATTAAACAGAATGATTTTGAGCAGATTTGGCTCAATATATAATTTTATATTATTACATCTATTATAAAATATTTTAAAATATACTCAAATTCATGATAACTTCAAAATCCTGATCAAGTTTTACGATTCAAGAAATTTATGTATTTTTTTTTTCAGTACAAGCACATCTTATTAGTATTATTTAACGCTATTTAAAAAGTGACAAACAAAAAAGTATTTATTTAAATATACATATTCATAAATTATACAAATATATTAAAAATATTTATTATATATAATTATTTTATAATTATTCATATAAAAGAAATAAAATTATAAAAATATATATAATAATTGAATTAATTAAATTATAATATTTTTATATAAAAATAATAAATTTGGAGGAGCTGTTCTTCTTAATTAGTCTGAATTAAAAAAAAGGAAGGCTTTAATTGGAATCACCTTAAAATAAATAAAAAATAATAATTCAAGTTGAGCTGAACGACTTGCTTGAACTTGACTCATACCTATCCTTAATAAAAAACTATAATTTATCTTTGGCACTACCATGAAAGATAACAAAATGACATAAATTTAAAAATTTAAAGTGGTATGAAGGCTAAAATTAGAAATTTATTCAAATTAATAGCAAAAGACTTACCATGTAATCTTTGAAAAACTGTAAACAACTTTGAGCAAGTTTTGAAAAATTCTAAGTTAAATAATAATTATGCGTTAATTACAGAGTCTTTTAATTAATTTTCCAAAATTATGTTTATATATCAAACAGTAATTTTTTCTAATTACAAAATTCTAAATTAGGCCAGAAAAAAGTCCAATGACCAAATTAATCCTACCTTCAAATAGGGCCTAAAGTACATATTATGCTATCCTTGTCAATAATAAAAAGAAAAATAATTTTTAATATTTTAATTTATATATAAATAAAATAAATATAAAATATTAATAAAATATATTTTAAAAAATTTAAAGTTTTTTTTGGAGCTCAACTAAATGAGATCTAATATGAAAAAGTTGTCATTTAGAAGAAAAAAAATAGAAAATATTTTTTAACTTTTTATAAGTGCATGTATATTAAAAAATAAAGTAAATTAATTATATAAAATTTATATAAAATATAAAATAAAATTAATTTATATTTTAAAAATTATATAAGATGTAATATAAATAATTTTTTATATAAAAATTTATTTATATTACATTTATCAAGTTATTTTTAATTATATTTTTAGATTATATGAAATTTTTTAGTTATTTCGTTTGACGTTTTTTAGGAATTTTCCCGTGGCAGTTCAGCGATTTGGTGGCCGTTGCCAACTCCATTAATTCTGCTTTAATATCTGTGGACCACGTAGGCAGAGCACGCTAGTCATGATCCTGACGTCATCCGACTCACGTCATGGGCTTACGTAACCTCCAATCATTCGTGAATTTTAAAATTTAATATTTAATTAACTAATTAGCAATTTAAATCCTAAAAACATTAATAAATAAAGGTACACCAACAGTTACATCCTGTATCAGAAGTTGCCTCTTCATCTTTTTAAAAAATAATAATAAATAAAACATATTTCTGTCACCACCAGTCATATTCATTGACCAGAAGACAAATAAATTTTTAAAGGGTAAATTTCACCCAGGTCTCTGAGTTTAAAGGTTATTATCACACAGGTCCACATTTTTAAAAATTATCATCGGGGTCCCTAAAGTTTTCAAAAATTATCATCTAGGTACTTTTTTTATTTTTTTATTATTAAAAAATATACAAAATTACTATTATACCCTTACCCTCCCAATCTCCATATATCCGGCAGCGCGCCGCCTCGCGCGGCCGCAC
>JAEMOT010001547.1:51079-63579 GCA_019297695.1 Apostasia ramifera | reverse complement strand
CAGCGCGAGGCCGCCGTAAGCTACGCGGGGCGGCGCGGCTGCCGGATCTGTGGAGAGAGAGAGGGTAAGAGTATAATGGTAATTTTGTATATTTTTTAATAATAATAAAAAAAAGGACCCAGATGATATTGTTGAAAACCTAGGGACCCTGATGATAAATTTTAAAAACGTGGACCTGTGTGATAATAACCCTTAAACTCAGGGACCTCGTTGAAATTTGCCCATAATTTAAAGAGTCTTCCTTCTAATATCACAGGCTTTTATGTAACTAATTTTCATGTTATACTTTACATTTATTTGTGACATAATGTTACTTAGCTAAAGAATAATTTGTATTCGCATAGCGGCTTCCATCAAATGAGCAATGAACTTGGATGGGCACTGACGGTAGTCTTTATTGGAATTTGAGTTAGAACAGTTATGCACATCATCTAGAGTGAATATCTTCCATATACCATTATATCTCTCGGCAATAATCGCATGTAAATGCAATGTACATAATTACATGAATTGAGCTTATGCATAGCATGCGTACAAATTAATGTCATATTTTGCTTATTTGACACTATTTTTTATGTTATATATAATTGCGAATCTTTCAATCACTTAAAGAATATTGTAATTCTCTTTTGGAATAAAATACAAAATTTATCTGAAGATGTTGCAATTCTTGAAAATTTAGACGCTCGCCTTGGCCCTCAAGATGAGCGTCTTCGTCAATCTCTGCATCCCAATCCTATATGCATGTTTGCGATAAACTAAACATTGGTATTGTTTGACTCAGATCGCTGCACCCATGATGAGTCTGCAGTGATATAATTACACATAAGAGTTTCAATATCTCACTCTCTTTATGCACATTCTTTCTTATTAAATACTTTCTCACTAGGCTCTAAATCTCTTTCGAACTGAGAAGGACTATCACTAGACATGGACCGATACTCGTTGTCTTACTCAATATTTGGAACATGAGCATGTGCATTATAACTTGTAGAAAAACAAAAAACATTATAAATATCGAGAAAATAGTATAATTATTAAAATATTGTAAAAGGAGTAAATACATCTAAAATGTTAGTTTGACGTACATTAATTTGAAAAAAATTTATAGTGCAGTAGAATGTGGTAAGTCAAGAGATTCTGAATGTAAAATTATATCTAATAATTTTTGTATAATTGAGAGAATAACATTTCTTGAGAATATCTGCAGTGAATTTATTCCCCATTTATATGTGTAGAAATGCCAATAAGAAGTATTGTTTCAATATAAAGTATTAATGTGAACTAAGACTTACACTCTAATATAAGCTCATATTCATCGTTATGCTTGATATACAATGTTATATATCTTACTTATTCTAGATATCTGCACATTATCTTCATGCCACAATTAATTAAATTAATATAGCATATTTTATTTTTTAGATCAAATAGTTTATTACTAACTTTACATTTTATAATATTAGCATGTTAGGTAACATAATTTGGAGATCTATTATTCATGAATATTAATTAGTCATCACTAAATGTATGGTATCATAAATAAATTAGCTTGCCATTAAATCTATAATATAAAATTTATATAAAGTACTTTTCGCTATATTAAGGTACAAAGGATTTAAATTGTTATTATTCAATAAAAAAAGTTAAATAAACTGACATTTTTAAGGGGCCAGTAAATTAATATCACTATTAGATAGGTTTTTTTTTATAGTAATAATACCAAAAAGTTGCAACAACTACTTAGATGAAAAGTTAATTATCTACGATATTAGTGTTTAAATCTGAAATAGTCATTTAATGCATATTTGAGTTAGTCGAAATAAAGTTAATTTTCATCGAGTATCAATGCTCATTATATTATGCATTATTAGTTTGCTACTTTCTTATGATTTGACAATGATTAAATAATTTGTAATCACATAATATGATAAGTTAAAGCATAATGTTTAACCTAGTTTGATTATAAATCATAACTAGCTATTTAGATAATGCATACATACTTATGAAAATAAATATTTTGTGCACTAATTTGATACTGGGACTCTAATTATATGAATATAATATGTTTTATGAGAGCACTTGATCTAGAAGATTCCTTATAAAATAATGGTAATTTAAGCTAGATGCTTGAACTTTAAATTAAAATATGGTTTAAATAAAGATGGTTGAAGTTCAACAATGATATAATAAAAGTTTCTTATTGTATTTATGTTTCTGTCTGAGTTGCTTGAGTTCAAGAGATGACGATCTCAAATCTGTCATTGAGGGATATGATTATTCTGCTACTGATACTATGGCACTATAACATCCAATGTATGAAAAGGCAGCAAAGACATAAACCAAGAAATTAGGGCCCAAAAGTAAAAGCAATTAAATAAGAAATTGATTAAAACATAAACTTGATCATAGTAATAATTTTACTTTATATTTAATTTGATATACCTGCTTGATATGAATGATATTGTGATAATTATACAGAGTGATATATATGTTTGTATAATTTTTTTTATTTGATTAATGCTAATGTTTATTTCCTATTATTTTGTTTATCTGGAATCTTAGTTTACCTACCGAGTTCGTTCTAACGGACTTCTACATAAAATATGACAAGTTTAACACAGCACAAAGGGACAGGAAATGCTAATGAAGAATAAATTTGTAATACTTGAGTTTGTAGCTTACTTGACCTTATAAAATTATTCTCATTCTGAAATCGTATTGTATAGAGATTAAAAATAAATAAATTGGCGTGTATAATAGATAACAAAAGAAATTATACTAGATTAAAATTAGAAGTAATAGAATTTTAATTATAACATCTCATTTGTTAGCAATTTGAATACAATAATGGCGAAGCTCAGATTACTGAAAGTTGGGATGTTACAAATAATTAGTTGATTAAATTTATTTATTTTAAAAAAAACATCCCAATTCTCAACAAATAAAAAGCAAATTCGTCCCATTAATCATCCACATTTAAATTAATTAATAATTAACACTTTTTTTTTTCGTTTTTTGGTATCCTATCCACGTTTTACACGAGCGTTTGTCTACCACAAATTAATGAGGTCAGACAACTAAAATAATGCAAGGGTCTCAAAATGTAGTCCAACAATGGGTGCCGTTGCATTTAGCTAAAAGATTAATATATTTTTAAATTAAATAAAAGGGTAATATGTTTATTTATCACAGATATTGATTGTGAGGATAAATTATTGGGTTCCGAGAGCTCGTCATGTCACCTTTTTATATACCAATTAAATAGCGATAGTTGGCAGTGGGCGGCCCACTGCTATTGGGTTTGAAGATCAATGTACTTATTATAAGCATAAAGATACTTGTTATAGACATAAATGTGCTTGTTATGTGCTTATAACAAGCATATTTATATTTATAGGCATAAAGGTGCTTGTTATAGGCATAAATATGCTTGTTATGTGCTTGTAACAAATATATTTATAATTATAACAAGCACATTTATGTCTATAACAGCCTATAACAAGCACTTTTATGCTTATAACAAGTACTTTTATGTCAATAACAAACACATTGTTCTCCGAACCCAGCTGCAGTGGGCCGCCCGCTGCCAGCTGTGGCCATTTAGTTAGTGTATGAAAAGGTAACGGCGAACTCTCCGAACCCAATAATTTTTCGATTGTAAGACCTTTTGCCCCGTTTAGCTATACATTGTAGCAAGAAAATATAAACATGTATGAATGTGTACAAAAGCAGTGAATAGATGTTAACTACGAATTTAAATTTTTAATATATTTTATTAATAAAAAGTTTAATTTGCATTAGTATAATAAATAAAATAATTTATGAGCATAAATTAGCAATAATAAAAATATACTAGCAACAGTAATAATACGAATACAAATAAAACTCTACCAATAAAGCCTGATTCAACTTATTATGAAATTTTTGATAGCTATAAGACATTAATATGTATCGAAAAATCATCATTTTAGAGATCCTCCACAACTATCAATAACATTCATCAACAATTGCTTTACTATAAATAAGGATTGTTAGTGCAGACACCACTACTTCAGCCAAAGATTTTATCAATTTTAATCTGATTCACACTTAGAATTGTACCAATTTAAGGTTCATCCAAAGATTACCTATTTAGATTTTCTCAAACACGCTAAAGCAATTGAGCTTGAAGCAATATGCAAATCTATTTTATTTACGTAACTTTAGTATTTTGATCATATCTTTTCGCAGCATGTTCTGATTTAAATGATTTTTGGTTTCTGAAAAAATTAGAAAAAATGTTACAATCAAATGTTTATCACTCAACCTAGTTTTCATCACTTCTTTGAAAAAAATCTATAATCTTTAGATGGACAAATAGCTATACTATTGCTTTATATTTTCTTTTATGTGTAACAATTCAGTTCTACATCTTGCTTTTGCAATATTTCCAACCCTTCATTGTCAAAAAAATTTATTTCCAACCTTATCCTATGTATTAGGTGGTCAACTTTTAGGTACGGCGTAAGTACTTGTGATATAAATTTTATTGGTATTAGTGTACTAGCTTTATACTTATGTAAGTTTAAAAATAATTTTTTTCGTGACCTCTTGATTTGGATCGGTTCCACGATAAAAGGTCATGAATAAAAATAATTTTAATATTTGTAATTATGTTAGATATGAAATAAAGTTAATTTTTATAATTAAAATTTACTTTGAGCTAAAAAAAAATCCTTAAATCAAACGTAGCCTCAATGTATTACAAGATTAACAAGTATAGAACTATAGATAAATCACATTTCCATTATGATTGTAATTTCTCAAATTAGTGAGTATTAATTTATAAAACTAATAATTCTAGCCCAACCTAGCTCAACGAAAAGAATGTTCATTAATTTTATATGACTGATTTGAAAATCTATTTTTTCCTTGTTAAAATCAAGTCCTTAAAAAAATAATCTAATATAAATCATTGGAGCATAACTCTTATACCAGAACAGTGAGTTTCTAAGGCTCTGTTTAGCACAAATACCAAAATGATAGCAGTTTAAAATTAATAAAAATAAATAAAATTTTAAATCATTTTTTATGAATTTTAATATAAAAAAAATTATTTTATTTCACATACTCAATAATTTTCAATAAAAATACTAACATTATTTCATATCCTAAACTAAAATACTTGATTCCAATATTTTGGTCTATGATGTGAAATAAAATTAAAATTTTTATTAAAAATTATTAAGCATGTGAAATAAAATAATATTTATTATATTAAAATTCATGTAGAATGATTAAAAAAATTATTTATTTATCATTATTATTTTTTAAATTAGTATTATTTTGATCTTAATTTTAGTCTTCATGCCAAACAAAATTGCCTTGAGGGAAACTAATTTTAAGATAGTTCAAGGAAATCCCACACGCTTATGATTGAACCATGAAGTTCTATTATAATAAAAAAAGATTGCCTCGAGGCGATTACGAAGCAAAGATTACATGAATATAAAAGATTTTCTATTTATTAGGCTCAATAAGCTCTGTTGATCTTTTCTTTAGTAAAATTCATGAGAGGTACATATAGATGCGGGAGCAAGTTGGCCAGTCTGTCATAACAAAATGATGTTCTTGATAGCTATTGTCATCGTCAAAAATAAAGAAATCGACATGTAACATTCCATGTGTAAAGTTAGGCGAATACAAACTAACTGCTATTACCGACCAGCCAGCAGAGTTTGTTGGGGTGATTAGATAAGTATGACACGAATAGTTGTGGTTAACATTTACGGATGATGACTGGCCGAATTGGGAGAAGTAATGCTGACATGCCATTTAGTAGTAGTTATCTTGACGCAATGATTTCAACTTCACTTATACTATAGCCTCATTATAATATCATTAGAACAATGATGGTGAATAATTTGATCATGTGGCAAAAATTATAGAGTATTGAACTAAATGAATCGAGCTTTATTTTGAGAAGAAACCTAATGTCAACTGATTAGACTAGTTTGTGTACAATTATGATGCAATATATATCAAAAACTGTAAATGCCAAATGTATATATATATATATATATATTTATTTATTTATATTTATATGTGGCCTCAAAACAGAAGTTATCTCCCCCATATTTCTTTTTTTATTTTTATTTTATCTCCCCCATATTTAACAAGCCTAGAAATCGACTAGTTTGTCTACTCTCCTATATATGAACAATAATAATGCAAGGGCCGGGTCCCAACATGAAGTCCAGATAAAGTTGGGTTAAATTCATTAAAATAGGTGTGTTTTGTTAACAATATCATCATTTGGTTCAATTATTATTATCATTATTATTATTATTATTATTATTATTATTATTATTATTATTATTATTATTATTATTATTATTATCATCATTATTATTATTATCATCATTATTATTATTATCATCATTATTATCATCATCATTATTATTATCATCATTATTATTATCATCATTATTATTATTATCATTATTATTATCATCATTATTATTATTATTATTATTATTATTATTATTATTATTATTATTGGTTTTTGGATTATTATATTTAGACTAAAGAGAAAAACCTATATTATTAAATGATGTAATACAGAATTAAATTATTTTTATATTAAAAAAAGTAGATTTTCTGTTAAAATATATATTAGATATGTCATAAAGTTACAATATAATATTGATACTTATATAAAATAAAATTTATTTATTATATTAAACAATAAACAAAATCAAATGACTACAATTAGCATGAGTTAATAGTTATTTCCAACATGAATAAATAGCGGATTTCATGAGACAATAAGGCCTCGTTTGGTTCGAGGGTTAAATTTTGGATAAGAAAAAAAAAAAATTATTTTATAAATTTAATGAGAAAAAAATTTAGTTTAATATTGAAAAGTGTGTAAAATGTGAAATAAAGTTAATTCTAATGTTCGCATTTGTGTTCAATGTAAATTAAATTTGATTTTTATAATTTAAATTTGTGTTAGACTAAAAAAAATATCCGAATCAAACAAGCCCTAAAATTTATTAAACAAACTGATTTAATTATAGAGTAATTTTAATAATTTTAAATAAGCTTATTATATAAAAATTTTGATGTTAAATATATAATATACGAAAAATTAATTCTCATTTAATTTCGAAGCTCATATAATATATGTTCTTATAATTACTCAAAGGATAACTACATGTGAGCCCCTTGGGTAGGTCCTTAATTTATTTCATGTAAATTTATAAAATTTAAAAAAATTTATTCCGAGTCCCTCTTAATTAGAAAAAATTTTCAAATGGTTCTTTTTTCACATTTTTTTAAAATTTATTGTTTAAATATATATATATATTTGTAAAACACAAGTTTAATCATTTAATTAATAGTTAAATTTGATGAAATTCATCAAAGACTGATCTATAAATTTGTGTGAAATATGTATCAGAGGTGAATATAATTACCACTTAGTCAAAATAGATTGTAAAATGAGTGGAACATGGTTTAAGTGAAATATGATAGCCTACTGTATGCGTTGGTCACCTGGCGGGTCCAAATTTCGAGTGCAAATATGATCGTGCATAGCAAGTTAATCGTGGAGTCTGGGGTCAACTCATCAAAATCTCTGCCTCAAGTATTCAACACTCCGCCGGCAATCTTCGTCTCTTCCACGTGAACGCGAAACAGATGGGCAAATGAGCGCAGACGCGGCCCCGCCATGGCCGACACCCATAAATCTCCTCCCATCGCTCATCTTCTTCTCCCCAAGCTCTCTCTGTGTCAACCATCTTCATCCTCTTCACCAAAAATGAGATCTTTACCTTACTCCGCCTCCGCCGGAGCCGCCGCCGACCACCTGAGGCACGGCTACGAGCGCATGACCCAGCTCCGGGCCTTCCTCCTCTCGTCCTCCACTCTGGCGAGCCCCCGCTTGGCTCTGGGGGTCGATCTCGTGGACAAGGCTCTTCGCTGCTGCGCCGCCGCCATCTCAGAGCTCCAAACCACCACTCCCGCCGCCGACGGCGACGGTCATAACGCCTTGCCTGACGACGGTCCCTCCAAAAGGTTGTATTTTGACCTTTCAATACCCCACTAATGTATGGCCCTTCAATTATGGATTTAAATCTAAAAAAAATAATTATTTGAGTTAATAATAAGTAAATAATATTATAAAAATTAAATTATGAAATCATCTTTTAAAAAATAATATTTAAATAAAATAATATCAAAAAAACATTGATATTTAAATGAAACACCTCTTAAATTAAGGTAATTTAGGTTAATAAACCCTCTATTAAGAATATTAAAAAATTATCTGTAATAAGGCATGTGGCTTATATATCCTCCAGAGAATTTCTTAATTCAATTATATAAGCATAATAATGAGCTGCATAATAAATATTTTTAATTACTTGTATGGGTTTATAACAATCAACCACAAAACTAAAATATAATATTACCCTACATAGCAATTATTTCATTCATTCAATAAAATATTTGGCCGATCAATAAGGGCATCACATCTGACATCAGCAGTGGAGCCGACTCACTGCTGATGTAGCATGCATTCATCGGTCAAACAAACATCCCCGTAAGTTATTTCTTATTTAGCCTCAATTAAATCAATTTAAGAATTTCTAATGAATCTCTTTCTCACCAAATATGTGCTCAATAAGCTATAATGTCTATTGTGGTTTTCACTCACACATCTTTTCTAGCAAATTAATCAAATTTCATTACCTCTGAGAGAGTTGAATAAAATGATTTTTTCTTGATATTACCGGATAAAATGGTTTGAAAGTAAAAGTATGGGATAATTTTATTAAAAAATATTTTTCATCTAAGTTTTTTTTAATGAATTCTATTAAATTTGACAAATAATTTTAAGAATGAAATATACATATTTAAGTACCGTAAATGTGTTTAATTATTTTAAATTACTATTCTTACTCTAATTTTATTTTTTTCTTTATATTCTAATCTATAATGTTAATTTCTAATATTTAAACATATATTTTAAATTTTTTAAAACAACAATTTAACAATCAAAATCAAACTTTGACAAAATTCATAAAAAAAAAATCCACAGGAAGAAAATTTTGGATAGGAGAGATCTGGATGGAATGTTTTTCTTTTATTGAATTTATATATATATGTGGAATCAAGAGTCTACCTCAAAAGTATCCCTAAAATTAAGCTAAACATAATGGAATAATGATTTTTATGGCAGGAGGAAGAGGAGGAAGAAGATTCAGTCATGGTCCATGGTGACTTCGGTTCCCCACTTTGATGGCCATCAATGGCGGAAGTATGGGCAGAAGCACATTCATAGATCTGGATATCCAAGGTTATTAATCAATAATTAGCTTAATTTCTTTTTTCTTTTTTTACTAACTGTCGTCATTTTTAATTAAGAGAAAAGATGAATTTTAAAGAGATATTTTTTTTTAAAAAAAATTTCTCTGTGCTCTAAACTTGAAAAAGTATTATAGCTGGCCTCAATTTTAAAACAATTTATTTTAGTTGAAATGGCTGAGGTTTGGCCTCAATTAAGATGAAGTCGTTTACCTTTTTAATGTTTTATTGTTATGCCCTCAAATTATTTCATATTATTAAATTTTTTGACTTTTCTTTGAGAGAAGAGAGAAAAGAGAAGCTAAATTTTAAATATTTTAATATTTACACTTTTATTTCTAAAATTTAAGTTAGGGGTATGGTCATATATTTAAAATATATAAATTATTTAAATTAATTAAAAATTAGTTAAATTTTATGTTTCATGTCAAAAATGGCTAGGCAAAAAAGGCATAATCTTGACACAGAAAAATAAATTAATAAAAATAAATGATAGAATTCTTATAATATCAGAGATTAGATTTTAGATTTGAAATTAAATTTATATCTTTTTCTTGCCATAGAAAATTTAATGTAATTTTTTAAAAAAATTTTATGGGTGCATGCGAAATTAAAGTTTATTTTTATTTTATAATATAAGTACGATATGAAACAAAATTAATTTTAATATTAAAATTTATGTAAAATTTGAGGTATTATTAATTTTAATATTAAAATTTATATATAATATGAATCTTAAAATTAAATTTAATTCAGAATAAATTTTTTTTGGATGAAAAATTTAGAATAAAATTTAGGAAAACAAACGGCCGCTCGTTCTTCTCCTGTGCAGAAGCTACTACAAGTGCACTCACTGGAAGGAGCAGGGATGCCCGGCGACGAAGACAGTGCAGCAGCGAGACGCCGCCGCCGGTGACTCCGATCCGCCGAGGTTCGACGTTACCTACAGCATGCAGCACAGCTGCATATCCACGGAGAGAACTGCTGCCCCCTTCGTCATGGACTCCTCCGCCGCCGCCGACGGGATGCTAGGCGCTGAGCTCGCCGGCGACCCAACGCCGTCGCCGCTGGAAGATTTGGAATTTGATTGGGATTTGATGGCGGTGATAGAACAGTTTGATGAGTGAATAGGAGCCGACTTAGAGATATTTGTTTAATTCGCAATAATTTTAAAATTTAGATTGCAATCTCTAAATTACATATAAATCCAAAATCACATAAATATAATAAAATATTTTCTGTTTATTTATTTTATTTTAAAATTGATGGAAAATAATAATTAACTATTTTGTTAATGAACATAAATATTGAGAAAAATGAATTTAGTAATGATTATATATAATTTAATAAATTAAATAGCAAAGCTAAGGCTCTATTTGATGTTAGTCATTTAAAAAGTGTTGTGTTTTTTAGTATATAAAAAACTACTCTCTAAAACCTATTTATTCTATTTGATAAAAATTTATTTTATAAAATTATTGAAGGTAATTTTATTTTAAAATTTGTAAAAACTGAAGTACTTTTTTGAAAAGCTTCTTTTTTTAGATCCTGTTTCTAAAGAGATGAATTTGATATTATTATAAAATTTGTGAACTTGCCTTAAGAAATAATGTAGGATGTGAAATAAAGTAGATTTTTTTATATTAAAAATTATATAAAATGAGATAAAAATTAATTTAATATTATTTTTTATGTTTTGTAATCAAATTGTCAAGAAGAGTAAACGCTTTAGATATCTTGGATCAATTATATAAAATGATGGAGAAATTGATAATGACTTTATTAGCAGGATTCAATTGCAGGATGAGTAAAATGAAGAAATATTTCTGGTGTGTTATGCGATAAAAAAATCACATCCAGAATCAAGAGTAAATTTTATAAAACTGTAGTTAGACCAACGATAATATATGGTGCAGAATGCTGGCCTGTAAAGAGAAAATATATAAATAAAATAAATATTGCAGAAATGAGAATGTTAAGGTGGATGTGTGGATATACACGAAAGAATAGAATGAGAAATGAGTATATCGAAAGAAAGTTGGTGTTGCACCAATTGAGGATAAACTTAGAAAAAGTCGGGTTAGATGGTTTGGACATCTAAATCATAGGCCGATTGAAGCTTCAGTTAGAAAAATTGAGTTATTGGATTTTGCCGATGTATAAAGTGGAAGAGGAAGACTAAAGAAGACGTGACAAGAAACTATAAGGAGTGATCTTAGTTACTTAGACTTAGATAAGAATTTGGTAACCGATAGGGCGCAATGGAAATAAAGGATTCATGTAGTCGACTCCACCTAGTGGGATTAAGGCTTGGTTGTTGTTGTTGTTGTTATTTTTTATATTTTATAATGGGAAAATTATTTTAGTTTTTTGCATGATCAAAATAGTATTGAGGTCAAACTAACTCTTAACTTTTGATTATGGTTGCTTTTTAAAATTTTAAAAATTTGTTTTATCAAATGTTTTTTTTAGTTTTTAACTGTGTCAAAAGTCTTTTTCCTTTACCATTCAAAAACAAAAGTTCTTTTATTTTTGAAAAAATTTCTCAAACGCAATCTTAGTTCTTATTATTGACATATATACACACCCAAATTTTTATTTAATTAATCATCTAAGAATAACACTTTAAACTATATATCAATTTGCAAACCTAATTGTTGGGTACTTATCTTGACACATGTTTTAGTTATTTTATTTTTATTTTTTTAAAAAATATAAAATTTGTATGTGTTTCCAATTCTTTGTTGTGTTTCCTCTTACACCCAAAATTTGTATGAGAAAGTAGTAATTCAGCCGCTCTTGGATCACAGATGTAACTACTAAAAATTAAGGGATAATTACTTGCATGCTATATCATTTCACTTTATTTATACGTTACTTATCCATTCTTAGTTAATTACGCTATGCACACTCAAACAGTATAAAATTTTACATACACACACTTAAGTTAAAATTTAGTCAAAATCTATTTGAAAAAAAAAATATTTCGTTAGTAAATCATTAAAATTATATTTTCACCCTTAATAGTACATATTTTTTTTCTTTCTCGATGTCGCACTAAAGCGCTGATCTATCCTAAAATCAATTCACGTCGCGGATTTTTTCTTCCCTTACCCCAACCTAAACATCAAAGTTTTAAGATTTTC
>JAEMOT010001547.1:0-30853 GCA_019297695.1 Apostasia ramifera | reverse complement strand
GCCGTGCGAGGCCGCCGGCGGCGGCGCGGGGCGGCGCGGCTGCCGGATCCGGTGGAGAGAGGGAGGGTAAGGGTATAATGGTAATTTTGTATAATTTTTAATAATAAAAAAATAAAAAATGACCCAGATGATATTTTTTGAAAACCTAGGACCCCGATGATATAAATTTGAAAACGTGGACCTGTGTGATAATAATCCTTAAACTCAAGGACTTGGATGAAATTTATCCTAAAATAAATTTATTTCCTATCAATTCTATAAAATAATTTTTTTTTTTTTGAAATTTATCCCCCAATCAAATAAGCGCCTAAGTGGTCTCTCAAAACAAAAGCGGGATTCTATATATATGGCAACGTCTTTAATTAGTTGTCTACGGAGAACAAAATTCATTTATTTATGAAAGATTTTCGAAATTTTATCTTTTTTGAGGGTATTTTGCAAAGTCTATCCATTTAGGGCTGCAATAATGCTCTTGTGTGCTCTGTATAGTAGCATGTTTTTCGAGAGAATTGTTAGAATTTGTTGGCCAAATTCTTTTTGGTCCGGTCTTAAGAGTTCATAGTACTATAATTTTAGAAAAAAATAATATAAAAATTAAAATTTGGGATTAGATGATGGAAGCAGAGGAGTTGAGCTGATAGCTATTAGCCTGATCCTATTCTATTTTAATTCAGTCTTGAGTCTAGGCTTTATTTTCTTTATATATATTGCTCGGTTGGTTAGGATGATGGTATTATGAATAACTGGTGGGGACACCACGATCGACCGTTGATTCATTCCTGGCAGAGTTTACCGTCGACGACCGAGATCTAGCCATGCTGCTTCCCACTAGGTAGGATCAACTACATGAATCATTTATCTACATTGCACAATATCAAATAATGACTTATTTAGCTCTAAGTATGCAATATCATTCCTTATAGTTTTTATAATATTTTTTTTAATTTTTCTCTTCTTCTTTTTACATGAGCAAGATCTAATAACCAACTTTTTTATTGAAGTTTCTGTAGGCCTACGATATATATATCCAAATCATCTAACTTGACTCTCACTAAGTTTATCATTAATTGAGGCTACTCTAACCTTGTTATGAATATATTCATTTCTTATCTTTTTTTTTGTGTATATTCACTCATTCACTTAGTATCTTTATTTCTATGACACTTATTTTATTCAATACAACAAAAATTCTTACACCTTGGGATGAATTTGAACTGAAACCTGACTAAGTCTGGCAAATGGGTCCCATCTTTTTATATGTATAAGACGTTAACCAACACCTGACAAAGGCATTTGGTCCAGCCCATACTATTTTTTTACATATATAATTTCACCATTGTCGAGTCTCAAGACCCGGATAAAAAACGCGGAGAACTGCGTTAAGCAGTCGACAGCCAGCGTAAAATTTGTCGAACAAACATGACATGGATTGATTGACTATTAGGACAGATTGGGAAAGATGGATGCTGCGGATCGCTGACTCGATGGATTAAAAATCTCCTATTCATTATGATTGATTGGAGATTCCATTTTGGGATGATTTTATTTTTCGCATTTATTTTGTATTAATTGTTTCTGTTTCAGTGATCATTATTTTAGGCATGTTATCTAGTATTTTCCTCGTTTGTGTGAGGAATTTATTACATTATGTATTTTTTTTATTGAGTCAGTCTGTATAGAGGCCTATATAAACGCCCCCCTGTTACTCTTATTTCCTTAATGCTGAATAAATCCGATTTGTGTTTCCCTTGGGATTATTTGATTCTGGAATGAATCGATATCTTGGATAAGGAAGGGCTTGGGCCTTGGGTGAGAATCCCTAAACTCCACCCGCTCTAGCTCCTCCCCTCCGAGTTCGATTTCATTCCTCTCACATCAGCTCACCTCATCCTCGTTCACCCCGCCTGCTCGTTTGCATTCTCAAATCTAGCTCGCCGACTCCAGTTCGACGTGATCGCGTTGCTAGATTTTCACGTCACCGACGACGTGCCTGCACCGACTACTTCAANCGCCCCTGCTCCGCGAGCGCCCTCGCCACTGCTCCGCGAACGAGCCTACCGCGCCCCTGCGCCGCCGTCGCCCGCGTCTCTGTCTTGCGCGACGAGTCACAGCCCGAGCCCTAATTTTGGGGAAAATTATATCGTGGTCCCTGAATTTTCTGACTCAGATACGAATTTCAATAAAACCTTTAATCTGGTAAAATCGAACGATCTGGATTTTTTCTACTCGCTTGTGATTTGCTCGAGCTTGTTTCGCCTGTGCGACCTTTCATTATTGAGTGATTTTTAGTTACTGTTGGTTAAATATTGTGAGAACTTTAATCCTGTTCCCTGTTTCTGATTTATTGAAAACCAGATTGCGCCCTAATCTGAATTGGTAATTTTTCAATTACCTTCGATCTAATTTATTTAAAATTTTGAAAGGAATTAGTTTTGCGAGTTTAATTAATTTCTCAGTCATCACAAAATTATCCTCTGATATTTAGCATTATTTTGTGAATATTTTGCCTTATAATATTGCTGATCTCTAAACTGCATTATCATCCATCTGTCTCGCATCAATAACTTATAGTTGGCGCTCTCCCTTTTTATATATGTGTTTATTTGATATAATAACTTCCTCTGTTGCTCATGATTTTTCTCAAATTTTAAAATTTTTTGCGTTAATTTGTGTATTTATGTGTTATATTTTTCATTGTTTATCACTTTGCTACTTCAAATATCATAACCCACTCTTTTCTTGATGAATTTGTCATTTGTTGTTCAAACATTTAGCTCTATATTTTTTATCTCTATATGCATCGATTTTTGTTGATGGAAATGAGCGAACTTGCAATTCACAAAGACATACAAAAATATTGTTAATCTGTGGATGAAATCAAGTGACAATATTAAGGAAGCATTTGGTTCAATAACTTGTATACATAATTTTCTAAAATTAAAATTATGAAATTATCACTAAAAAATGACATCTAGATATCGTGACATATAAATTACATGATATAATACTAAACTAATATTAAATTAAACATCCTCTAAAAATATTTAGTATTTGTTCCAAGTTTGAACCAATTTAAATTGCAAAATCCATAATTCATATTCTAGCAAAATTTTGTTACTTTGAGTTTAATTTGGAATAAATATTTTTTTTTTCTTTAAAAGAAGGTGAGTTTTGGACTCCAAAATTTTCAACGTTAGGAATTGACAAGCTGATTGTTGAAATATAAATACATGAACTTGCCTAATAATTTTCGTCTCTCTAGTTTATGTTCATAGACAAACATTATCTGTTTTCTATTCAAAATTATTAGGTGATTCAAATACGCGTATAATTACATGCTATTTGCATCCAAAAGTCCAGCTTCTCAGCACCTTCTTATTGGCATTCTCCATTAATCCTTCCTTTCGTATAAATAGATCACTGGAGAGTGATCTTTTAAGTACTCAAGAGATCTCTTGAAAGCGGAAAAGAAGATGAACAACTTGTTCTTCGACCGAGAACAAGCCATTAAGGAGCTGACTAAAGGCCGTAAGCTCATCGCTCAGCTGCTTGTCTTCTTATCTTCGGCATCAATTCGAGACAAAGAAGTGGAAACTGTAGTTGGAGATCTCTCCATGAAAGCTCTCCATGCGTTATCCGCAGCAATCTCTAGCCTGAATATCACGAAGAAGGAGAAGAGAAGAGAAACCAAAGCAATAATTAGAAGCAACTTTCAAGGAGATGGTAGAAATAAAAAAAGAAGGTATGCATGCTCATGAGCCCTAAATCTTTCAGGTTGATTTCAAATTGTATATTTGTGATCGTTGAATCGCTCTAAATTTACGTACATATTTGTTATGTGTTTTTGAACTCCACTTGTATCGATTTTTTATAATACAATTTGCTGAACCATGGGCTCATCCAATTAGTTAACTACACCCCCTTTGATTTTATTTATGTATAATTATCATTAATGTTTATTTTCATTTGACTGAAGAAGAGCAAATTGTTGGATCAAAGTAACTCCAGAACAATATGATGATGGATATCATTGGAGAAAATATGGCCAGAAGAAGATTCATAACACACTGTACCCAAGGTAAATAATGAATTAAGGGAAATTGATTTTAGGGAATGTTTTGTTCAATGTTGTCTTGATATTATGTTCTGATTGACAATTCTATAATTTTTTAGAAGGCTATCTAAAGATATCGTCAAATTAAACAATTATTTTTCTTTAAATAATATGATATAATATCAAGATAACATTGAACTAAGTGCCTTCTTAATTAACGCATAACAATAATTGAACCATACGACTTTAATTATTTTACAAAATAAAGGAGCATTGTGACAATAAAGAGAGGAAAACTTTTATAAAACTGAAATCTAGCTAGTATCCCTTATTTTAAGGGACTTGAAAGCAATTTTATAATTACTTTTTGTCTGGATGTAAAGATAACTACGTACTTAATTATGTATAATATGTATGTTCTGCCCAAATAGTATGCAGTGTACAGTGTGCACTTATAATGTGGGATTTTTTTATTATCAAATAGAATACTAGCTTAAAAAATTCATAACTCAATTGGAGGAAAAAGCTGAAAAAAAAGAAAATTTATTGAGTTCGACACTTGAACGTCAACCCCTGTATGTCACATGCATACATGGTAGGAAGTAGTATAGTGAAAATAAAACTAAAAGAGTAAATGTTATATAAATTTTTGAGGTTAGAGAATAATGTTATAAGTATGTGACTTTAAAAACTAATATGTTCAGTTCCCTTAGATTTGCTGGCCAAACTGTTTAGTGAGTTGACCTGAAAAAGAAGGAGAGTAAGAGAGAAATAAATTAGATGTAATATTTAAAAATAATAATTTTCATCTTTTTGGATGTAAAATTAATAAAATTTGTATAAAAACTTAGCCGATATATTATTTCCAGGGGAATTTTAATAATTATTAAATTAAATATAATGTCTAAAAAAGAGTTTTTTATTTTTTGAAAAAAAATTTAACAAAAATCATCGAAAACCGCTAATATTTACCGTTTCATAAACCTTGAGTCCAAATGAAAAACTAAATAGAGCTAAAGGACTCAAATTTTAGTTTTTAAAATCCTTGGACCTATTTGATATTATATTTTAAACTTCTGTATCATATTTACTTAAAAATATGGCTAGGGGTCCTAATTAGTAGATGTTTCAATATAGAGCATAAAAGAGAGAAAAAAAAAAGGAAAACTCAGATTGAAGAAATTACTATAATGCAAAATGGAAGACAAAATTAACATAAATATTGTATTCTCTGAATTTATATTACAATAAAATTAGGAAGTAATTCTTTTCTTTTAATTCAGGAAGTAATTCTTTTAGCTCATGATGATCTGCAGGAACTACGTACTACAGATGTATATATCATAATGATCTGAAGTGCATGCATGGCAACAAAGAAGATCCAGCAACAGGAACGCCCAGGAACAGATTCAATATTCACAGTAACCTATGAAGATCATCACACCTGCATCTCCATTCTTAATGCTGATCAATTTCCTTCCAACATTCCAGGAGATGAGGAAGCTTCCTTGCTGAGCTTTGAATCGAACAGTAATGGCAGCAGAGAAGATCAGCAGTACTCCTTCCTTTCTTCTTTCGGTTCCTCAAAGAAGGAAATTCCTTCAGAATCAGAGAGCTTTACCATGGATGATCTCTTCATGGCCATTGGAGATAATGAGGGTTTCGTTCAAGAAGAAGAAGCAGAAGTTCCTATATATGGAGCCGTTGAGCTTTGAATTTGATCATGATTGGGATGGGGAAATATGGATCTAGCTTTGCATTAAGCTTTTTTAATATGATTTTTTTATTAAAAAAAATTATATTTTTCATCTCTAAATAAAATTTTTTACGGTCTGTACCCTCTAAGTCAAATATTTATAAAATGACACTCCCTTAAATCTAATATTTACAAACGACCCTCTCAAATAGAAGTAATAGTAAAGATGTCACCTATAAATTTACATTCAAAATAAATTAGAGTGAATGTGCTATTTGTAAATTCTCATTCAAAATAGAGAGTATCGTCTGTAAATATTAAATTTATAAAATTTATTTATAAATATTTGACTTAGAAGGTACAGTTTATAAAAGAAATCTTTTCAGGCATGACCAATATAAATTTTTGTTTTTTTAATTTCTATTTTTCTACTATTAGTTAGATTTTGCTTGAGTAATTTTAAAGTGGAGCAATGGTTTTTGTTTACATGGCCAACAATGAATAAATTAACATTAAATTTTTTAATTCATCATTTATTAGAATATATAATCACCCTAATGTCTAACAATAGAATATATATAAGGCTAAATATCATCCAGATATAAAATTTAAAAATCTTTCAATGCATACTTACTGTTGATATTAATATTTCAATTAAATTTTTTATTAATAAATAAATAATATATATAATTATTAGAAAATTTATATCTGTCACCTTTAAAAAGATTTTTTTATAAGCGATAGCCTTTTAAGTCAAATATTTATAAGTAGCATTCGCTATTTTGAATTTGAATTTACGGTTAGCACTCAAAAATTAATTTTTGTTTGTCATTTATTATTTTAATCAAATTAAAATTAACACTTGTTATTAAGATTATATCTAACCCTTCATTTAAGGTGAAATTTACCATCTATATTTTTCATCTCTGTTTGTTTTGAATCTCTTTTATTTCATTTTTTTTGATTATTTTTAATCGTTCTATTTTTTCATAATCTATTATTGTGAATATTCTTAAAATGGGATAGATATAATCTTATTTACATATATGTTAATCATAATTGAGTTAAAGAAATAATAAATGAAAGTTAAAGTGTCGGTGTTATCTGTAAATTTACATTCAAAATAGAGTTGTTGTCTATAAATATTATACTTGAGAGGTGACTTCTATAAATAATTGAGTTAGCGGGTGCCAACTATAAAACAAAATTCTTTTAGCTAAGATAACATATGTAAATTGTTTTAATTATTATTATTATATTCTTTTCTTTATCTTCCTAATCATAGAGCGACAGATTCTTGGGCTGATCAGTTGGATTTGAATTTTGAACTAATATGGACATTTCACGAACGAATTTACAGACTAACAGTTCATCCTCACTTACCATTTGGGCATCGATTCACCCCTCTTGCTTCCTCGATGCTATTCATCCTTAGTTGTGCCATCTTTCATTTGCCTTAGAAGACTAAGGGGGCATTTGGTTCAATATTATCTTAATATTATATTATATTATTTAGAGAAAGTAATTGTTTGGTTTAATGACATCTATAAATAATTTTCTATTAGATTATAAAATTATTAGTCAAAATATGACATCTAGATTACATAATATAACACCAAGATAATAACAAACTAAATGCCTCCTAAAAAAACTCTATTTTGGCCCTAAAATCACTTAGAAAGAAGCTAATTTTAATTAATTACCACGTGGTGAAAGTGAATTTAACACATGAGCATCCCAAATTACTTCCACTCCTATTAGAGCATCCATGAATGAAAATGATCTACTAATTTGTTTAACTTCACCATGGTTTAAAATAGAATATAAAATAAAATTAATTTTAATATTATTTTTTAAAAATTTAAAATATCATTAATTTAATATTAAAATTTATATATAATGTGATAATATATAAAATTAATTTTAATTAAGTTAAAATTAATTTTGATAAATAAACAGTCCCATGAAAAACTAATGGCCTGACATAGCGTTGTTTGTCTGTGAGATTATTAAATTTAAATTGACACATTTGTTTGTTTTTATTTCAGATCATTTTTGGTTTGCACTAATTTGAAAACTTGTATTCATCAATTTCGGTAGTTTTGGCAGTCCTCAAATTTAAAAAAAAAACAATACTCTCATCGTGGTGATGAAATTTAAAACCGAAATCGAGCTTTAAAATGTTGATTCCAACTCAACTCAGCATTCAAGCTTTTTGAGTTGAGACCCTGCGGTTGAATTGGGCTAATGGTCAAACTAATCTCTTCTAGAGCAATTCAGGTCTAGCGTGGTCAATCAGCAGGTGCTTTCACATACGCCAATGGCTTTCCACATTCTTGACCCAACGCTTGGAATTGCTTGAAGAATCCCAATCACAAATTATTTAATGTGCATTTTTATTTATTTATTTATTTTTTAATTGTCAAAAAAAAAAATTTTTTTTGGCATAAGTGAGATAATAGTTAAAAATAAGATAAATATCAGTGATGTTACTAACCTTTGATAATAATATTAAATAAATTTACGATTTTAAAAATTATTTAACAAGAACCACGAGGAGGTTGAAATTAATATTTTAATCTGATCTATTTTACTTAATTTAATTTTTTTATGTATTTTACATAAAATTTATATTTAAATATAAAATTACAAAAATTCCTTCGATGCATCCCAGGCACTTCATTGTGAATGATCGACATATGTTGCCGTGCCATTCCTGTACATACATGTGACAGCTTTGTGTGCTCATGAGCCTCAAGCACGAACAGGACGATGGGTACACAGCATCGACGTGGTGGCACATGACGATCATTCATGCTGCGGTAGCCGGTAGGTGGAAGGCGGAAGAGTGAGGATTTTTTTAATAAATTTACATGTAAATATTTACTCTACATATAAATTTTATTTTAAATTAAATAAAAAGAATTTGATTTGGAAACTAAACTCACCCCCATCAAAAAGAAAAGAATTTTACTTTTTGGAACTTCATTGAAAAATTTGAAAATTATAGAGTTATTTAATATTACCCTACATATGTGTCAGATTCAAATTAGAAAAAAAATATATATATATATATATATATAGTAAATATATTATCAGTGGGAAAAGAAGAAAAATATGCAAATGAGATCATTTAGTGGAATATAACATGCTCCTGAATTGATTTTTACTCGCTTGACAGAGTTTTTTTTGTTTTTTTTTTTTTTTGATAATTACCTACTTGTCGTACAATTTAGTTTTATTTATGCCTTACTCATTCATTCTTAGTTAATTACGCTATGCATACTCAAAAATATTATAAAATCTTACATACACACATTTGAGTTAAAACTTAATCAAAATCTATTTTAAAAAAAAATATTCTGTTAGTAAATCATTAAAATTATATTTTTACTCTTAATGGTATATATTTTTCTCTTCCTTAATACTACACTAAAGCGCTGATTTGTCTTAAAATTAATTCACATCGCGGATGTCTCCTTCCTTTGCTACCACCTAAATATTAAAGTTTTACGATTCTCACTCAAAATATATTTAAATATATATCCTTAAAATAATATGATGAACGGCTCAGATTTTTTGTAATCTAACTATAGTTAGATTATTAAAAAATTATGATTACTCATTATAATAGAAATAAGTTAAAATATGTGTATATAAAATTTTATAATATTTTGAGTGTGCATAGCGTAATTAATTAAGAATGGATGGGTAAGGCATAAATAAAACTAAATGGTGTGGCATGTAGGTAATTATCCCTTTTATATTTATATATTTAATTTAAATATAAATTTTATTTTAAAAATAAAAAATTATAAATTAAGTAAAAATAAACTGGCTGAAATCAAAAGTATCACTCTTAGTCTTTATTTGATTGGAGGTCAGGTTAGCTATAATTATTTTTTTAAAAATTTAAATAAAATAAAATTTATTTTTTCATTCTTAATTTATAAATTTTAATATAAAAATTTACTTTATATTATATTGTACATATTTTTTAATATTTTAATTAATTTTATTTTATATTTTATATAATATTAAAAATTTATAGTTAAAATAGCCTCCAATTAAATAAAAATGCGACTTAATATCAGTCTATATTTTGTTACCATTGCTCTTGGTTATTTCAGAGGAATGTTCACTCTCTTTGCTTGCATGAAGTGTGAATTTTGGACCTCAAAAAATCATTTTCAACTATTTTTTGTCCATTTTTAATATTTCTCTAAATTTTTAATAATTTTTTATTTATTTTCATTCTTACATTTTAATTTAGCTTAAATTTGATGCGTTCACTGACATGGCCAAGTAGAATATTTACAAAATTTTTCTTTATTTTATTTC
This sequence comes from Apostasia ramifera, assembly GCA_019297695.1. Taxonomy (NCBI): domain Eukaryota; kingdom Viridiplantae; phylum Streptophyta; class Magnoliopsida; order Asparagales; family Orchidaceae; genus Apostasia; species Apostasia ramifera. Next base: position 20,762 of record JAEMOT010001547.1, on the reverse strand, counting down.
ATTTTATGTAGTAACTAATTCACTTAAACATTTTTTCTATTTTTAGTAAATAAAAATTATCTTTATTATTATTCTCACATTTTTTTCTCAACTCTTTCGTAATTGATGCCTCATCTTGATCTTTCCCACGAATTATTCACATTTTTCTTAATATTTTTATTTCGTTACATTTGAATTAACTTATGAACTACAAAATTTTAGATCAAATTACAAGTTGATTTTATGTTATAAGGTGTTCACTTGAAACTTGATTTAATCAAATTTGAATATAATAAATAATTGACATTATAAAATACATAATCAAACTAAAACAATCATTATATTACACACTAGCTAAAAATTAAGGTGTGATATTTTCTTATATAATTATATCAATATAATAAGAGAAAAATCGAATGTCTACTAATTTTCTTATAACTTAGACTTTAGTTTATGTAATTCAAAATGTAAAATAATAATAATAATTAAATAATTAAAAATGTCGAAGCTGACTTGCTAATGAGCTGCTTGAGTTCCATGCCCTCTTCTTTTTTTCAATAGATAATTGATTTTAATTTCTGTAAATTTGAATTTATTATCAAGTTAATTTTTAATTCAAAATCTCCATATGGAAGTATACTAATAATTTTAATAATTTTAATAATTTCGACACGTGATTCTAAATAATATTTTTTTCTCTGTTTTGATTATATTTTTTTTTTGTATGAAGGCTCGTTAGTAATAATATTTTATAGTTTTTAAAAAATATGAATTAATTAGTAGTGTTTTTTATACTAATCACCCAGAGATAAGATGAGCAGGCTATTCAGCCATAGGGAGTTTGCCACGTCAGCCGCACTGACCTCAGACCTCTTAAAACGTGTGAGGTCACCTGCAGCTGGTAAACGGTCGCGGCGAGAGCCGCATAGTCACAGATCTTCTGTTTGGCGACAAACAGCAAACTCCAGTTTGGAACCGGGAAATTTTAGCCCTAAACTTTTTCTTTTAAAAAGTTGATCGCACTGAAGCCCCTGAATTTTAGTCACCTTTTTATAAAAATTCATAAATTTATAATCATGCTGTACATATTCAAAAAAATCACTATACAAATCATCGAGTCCTTGTCATAATAGAATCTATTACATACATTTAAAATAATAAAAATATCTTTAATTATTATATAAAGATCGATAACCGTGTAAACTGACAGAAACTAGGTGAGTGAACCACTTGCGCGCAACTACTACAAGTCGAAGGAACGGCGGCGCAGTGCGGTCTGTGTGCGGGAACGCCACCACGTGTGCTCTCTGCACTGCGCGGGAATGCCGCGTGCTCGGCAGTGCGCAACGGCCTTGCGCACTGCCGAGCGCACACAGCTTGTGTGCACGCATAGGCCATGAGCACGACCGCTAAGAAATCTCGCCGGTCGCGCTGTGCCACCACAACATTGCTTGTTTGTGCTCTAGCCGCAACTGTTGTTCGACAGTTGTCCGCCACCTCACGCTGCCTCCGCCAAGATTGTCTGTTTCTGTACGCGGCCATCGAGTAGAATAAGAAAGGTAAAATGGTGATTTTATATTAAATAAAATTTTATTTTCTTAATTAAAAATTTCAATGTTAACATTTAATGAAAAATTAGCTAATGACATGTAATTGGACCTAATTAAAGCTTTCATAAATATTACGAAATAAGATGACTTGTATAGTAAATTTTACAGACTTATATGAATAATTTTAAATTTATAAATCTTTATAAAAAATGAGTAAACATGAGAGACCTAATTAGAAATACTCCTTTCAACAATAATTTTATCATTTTAAAATTTATAAAAAAATAGTTTTAAATCTAATATTATGTAAAAATTTAATATAAAAAATTAACTTTATTTTAAATTATACAAATCTTTTAATATAATAATAATAATTATTTCAAATATTATATAATTTTTATTATAATTACTTAATTTTAATTCTCATCAATACATATATAAATCTCAATGAAAATTAATTTAAATTATTAATTTATTTTTAATAATTATTTATTATATATAAAAATAATTTAACTTAATAAATTTTAGTTGATATATTGCTGTTTAGTAATTTCAGTTAGTTATTTACTTGAAATAATATATTGACTTTTTTACCCTCTTCTTACGTCACTTTCTCGAAGTAATTGCTTCAGGCATGTTGAGCATGTTATTTTATGCATTTTTATTTTATTTATGGTACTTAATTACTTTTTATAATTTAATTTGATTCGCATCGAATATTCCTTCGATTCGTGAAAAATACTGTAAGTTTTTTCATAATATTTTGATTAGTTTTTGAAATTATATGTTGCTAGAGTTTTACTATATATTCATCCATTATTATTTAGTTAATAATTTCAAACTAAAATTACAAGAAGAAGAATAAGAATTAAAAATAAACTTTAGAAACAAGTTGAAGTTTAGATTAATGAGAGGCGAGAAGGCTTTAGCTAGGGGTCCTTCCGAAGGAGGAGGAAAGAAGTGGAGAGAAGAGCTGCAAGTAATTTGAAGGAAGCTCGGCTGAAAAAAGCTAGTCGGATAGTTGAGAATGATTAGAGTCGAAGGACCTAGGAGCAGGCAAACAGAGCTAGCCAAATAGCCTAACTGTCAGAGTCTAATTGTTGGATTATTTATTAATTCTCGAATAGCAAATAGGCACGGGAAAGCTGCCCATGTTGCTTGTCAAGCTAAGCCTTGATAATGATAGCTTCTTCTTGCCCCTAAATTGTGTTATAAATTTTTTTTTTAAAAAAAAAAAACTTATTGTAAGCTGTTTTTTACAAATATTTTAATATTTTATAGTTGTAATTTTATGAATATTTGTTTTACTGAACATAATCTTTTTTAAACTTTTAACTATAATATCACAAATAAGTTATTTACCAAAAATTTATGGCAGATTGAACCTTAATTTGCCAACACTAATTAAACCTCAAGGATCATGAGATGAAATTAACTTTTTTTTTAAAAAAAATATAAATTTTTTCTTTTAATAAGAAGAGAAAAGTGCGTGGAGCCAATCAACTCTCAAATTGGAATTTTTTTTTATCACATGATGCAACAAATTATATAGTTTATGGATCAGGTTTCTAGTAAAATAATATAAGTGTGTACTATTATAGAATCAAAAAATAAAATAATACATGTTCTTTATCCTATTTTGTTATTTAATTGGTGAATTTTCGTTTATAACCTTTATTACCTGTCGTTTTATGAAAAAAAATGCTACAATATTTGCATTTACAGATACGCCATCCAAAATGAAGGATCAATTGACTTTGTTAAAATATTGTTAATAATAGATAACCTTAATGAAACCTTGTTAATTTTAATAACATGGATTAAATATATTATAAGTTGTCATTAGTGTAATCTAATCACTATCCATCTAATATGACATAAATATAACAAATTTTATCATAATTAGTCAAAAATAGTCCCTATGAGTTGGAGAAGGTAGAGTTGGTGTAGCATCTGATGATCTAAATGTATAGGTATTATCGTCTATAATTTTAGAAAATTATGTGACTTGAGTACTTCCCCCGAGAGGTCACTCAGCTCAATGCTACTTTAGCTTAAGTACAGTTAACTAGTATTTTTCATCATCAGTCTCACGATTTTTTTCTCAATATATATATATACTATTTGAGATCACATTATCTACTCATACAACTCAGGATCTTTCCTCTTTTCTGATGTGAGATGATTACTCGTGTGTTATTCTCACTACTATTTATTGATCTAGAAGCCTATTAGGAGACGCACTTTACTCCAGTAATTCTTTTCTCTTAAGACATTACCCAGTGATTACTCCATGCTCTCTTCGGCCATGGGCGTCACAGTTAGCCTATAACAATTCAGTTCAAATAAGATAAAAAATTGAGTCTCTTGACAAACTTCTAAGGTTGTACCGAGGCAACAATTTCTATCAGATTTTTAGAACGATACAGGAACAGAAACTCATGGAAGAAGTCATTAGTCTAATATCACGAAAAGAAAGAAAGTTACAAAATTATATACAAGCTCACGTTAACATGCCGAGTCATCTTTTGAGAGAACAAGGATCATTTGGTTTAATTTAGGATAGGTCAAAGACGACCAACATCGATCTTGATGATAAAAATACATTACTGTTATTTATGAACAAAACCTAGCAAGACTTCATTAATGTTGATTATTTGTTGGCCTTAACTAATCAATCACAAGAGACAAATCCATCCCTTAATTACAAAAAAAAATTGATCTTGGGGTTTATGGTCCCCATCTAGTGCAATTGGGTTGTGTTCACATGGTTTGAACGGAGGAAAATTCAATGCCAAGGAGCTTTCACATGTGATGCATGCATCTAATTAGCTCAAAAAAATCCAACTCACATGGTCCCCCAAATAAATGTGATTATTTTAATAAAAACTTATTAGAAATTTCATCCTTGATATTTTCATATCTAGAACATATTAATTTATTCTGTAATAATATAATTTAAAAATAACATTTTGATTTAAATTCATCAAATATAATCAACATTCAAGACTACTACACACGTAAAAATGAAAAAGTGAAAGTATTTAACACGAAGACTTGATAAAGAAAAAAATTATGATATCGAGGATAATCAAAATCGATGTTACTTTTTATTGGGTGAAAGGACTTGATCAAATATCAGCCCAACAAGTAATAAATATAATTATTTTTAATTTTTCTTATATCATTTTGCTCGTATACGAGAGAGACGCAATTATTGCTTGGAACATCGAATATCAGGTAGATGAAATATAATTTTAAAATAAAAATATTAGTCGAAGATTTCAATTAAAAGTAGTTTAAATGGCTGTGGAATATGTCTTAATGAATAAATAATGTTGAATTTAGTTGCATAAATAAATTTTTTAGCTTATATAAGATTGAGATTTCATGAAGAATTTTATGTTAATAAAGAAATTTGTGGAAATAGAAAAATAATGCATTTATTTATATTTAAAAACTAAAGAATTAACGAATTAAGTGCCAGCTTTGTCACCACTGCAGCTGATGACACTAGTAAGGGACAATGGGATTCCCACCTAGTGGAATTTTATTTTAAATTTTATAATCTGAGGATAAAATTAGGGTACTTCAATATTACATAAAATATTCTTGAAAATATTAAATCTTTGATATGATTGGTAGGGGAAAATTTTAAACAAGAGAATAGGGAAATGGATTGAATTATAATTGGAATGACCGGTGAGTTAATAAAATTAGAACGAGAAAGAAAGGAGTGGAAGAGGATGGTGGCAAGCCGCTAGTTATCTTAAGAAGTTTCTTTGAGTTGAACAGAGCTGCTAAGCTGTAGGCAAATTGAGGGTGAACAGTATATGGTAAGCCTCTGAATTTGACACATGAGGATTGAAATCTTCTTCTTATCAAAGTTGAGGCTATTTATAGCAAAAAAAAATAGTGAGTGAGATTAAATAAGTTAGATAGGCTTCATTAATGAAATAATAACTGGGAAGCATAATAGTGTTTGGACCTGCACACGTCACGTGACAGCCTGAGTATTAATGATAGACACATTTCCCTTATCCTTAGGGAGATTATCATATCATAGAGGGTAACTATGACATAAATAATTTTAATTTTTTAAAAATTTTAATTTGAATTTCTAACGTTATAAAAGTGGAATAGTTTTGGTCTCCTTTTAGAATTTCATTATTTTCACTAAATTTTTATATAAATTATGCAAAATTTGATAAGTTTTTTTATTTGTTTAAATTATTTATACAATTTAAAAGATTATTACATTTCTCTGTTTATAAGTTTTTTTAAAATTTAATTTTTCTCAATTTTTATTTTCTATACATTAAAAATTTATAATTAAAAAAAATATAAATATTCAATATTTAAATTATATTATTAAAAAATTATAAAATTAATATATGAGAATAATTTTATAATGTACTAATAAAAAATAATAATTATGTGTTAATTAGAACTAAAATTAAAAAAAATTTATAATATCGAGAATTTAAATTAAATTTTTTTTAATATTAAGATTAATTTATAACATCTCCCCAACCTCAGGGCCCGGATGCAATTTACCCTATAAACTATTACGGTTAAGACTGTTACGGCGTTACGTGCACGTCAGGAGTCGGACCGATCCGAGCGCAGGGACGCCACCTAATCGACGCGCTAGATTTCCCCAACGCCACCGTGCGTGCGTGCGTGCGTGCGTGCGGGCCCAAAAAAAAAAGAAAAAAAAAAGAAAAAAAAAAGAAAAAAAGAAACGGGCGTGTGGGGCCGAACCGTGTACTTGGACCGGACGGTTCACTGGGTTGGCCTGCACCCTGGTGGGTCAACCTGAAAACAACCGCAAGCGGGCCGTGTGGGGGCCACAGGGGATAGCAGCGTTCATTGGCCGCGTGGGCCCATGGATTAAATGATTAACGTTGTATAAATCTATTTATTAATATGTGTGTGCACTTATATATTAATTAATGTGTATTTATGTTGTATGTATCATTATAGATGTATATATTTATCTACAATAGAAAGATCATATACTTTCACAGTATTTATTATATATTTCACAAAAAGTATTTTTATATCGTTATATGATTAGATTTGTGCTGTTACAGTCAAGGTTTTAAAAATCGAACCGGACAGGCCGGTTCAACCGGTCGAACCGTGAACCGGTCAGCCAACCGGTCCGGTTTAATTTTATAACCGGATCCGCTTAAAATTGATCAGAACCGGTCTAAACCGCGGTTCAACCGGTCAACCGGTGAACCGGTACGGTTGGGACGGTTGGACCGGTTGAGTTTAAAATTTAAAAAAAAAAATTCCTAAACTCTGGCCCCTAACTCAGCCTCCGTTCTGCGGCCTCTACTCACGCGACAGTCACGAACTCGCGATTTCTCTTACCTCGCACTCTCCTCTCCAGCCCCCATCCTTTCGAAATGATTTAGTATTTTAGTATTTTAGTAATATAAAATGATGAAATAATTTAGTATTTTAATATTGATAAAGCATACATTTGTTCAGATCTTTTAATGATGTAGTAAATATTATACTTAATTTGTGATTTGCGAATATTTTGTTGGGTTATTGTTATTTCGATTTGCTTGGAATTATTTGTTGGATTATTGACACAAAATATTATTTGTTAAATTCAATTATTAAACATTCATTTTATGTCTAATTATTGTGTTGACGTGTGAATAATATATATCTTAACTATATTTATATTATATTTTATAAGTTTTTTTAATTTTTACTTCATCTCGGTTCGACTATTGAACCTTGAATTTTTCAGTCTACCAGTTCTAAAGCCGGTCCGATTTTCAAAACCTTGGTTATAGTGCTCGTTGAGAATACCATCAAAGATGATTCTGTATTTTCATACAATAAAATCATATGCTTCTAAAATATACCTTGTGAACTTCAAAATAAAATATGTGATTTCTAAATAATTGGATAATATACTTGCATAGTTTTATGCTAATATGTTATTAAAACAGTTTATATATATATTCGATTTTTTGAGATAAAATTTAATTTTTTATTGATCGCTGGATTTAAAAATTATATTATTTGGTTTCTTGATTATGCTAATTTATTCACATTAAGTACTTCCATTCAATCCACTTTTAAGTTAATTTAAAATAATACATCACTTTTTATTATCTCCAGCTCGGCCTCATTTGGTTCATCTTTGATGGTATTCTCAAATATATAAGAATTTTTTTGATAATTTTTTATTGTATCCTATTTAGTTTTTCTTTTAATTTTTTCTTAAATATTGGTAAGATTTAATGTTTCAACTTTGTTTACCGGAACATTCATCGACCTAAATTTATTTATTCAAATGATTTAAATTAATTTTTTTTGAACTTATCTTCAATTGAAGCTGTACTAACTTTCTTGTGATATGCTCATTTTTTTATTTTATTCTTTTATGTAAACCAACTAATCTGGCTTAGCACCTCACCTTTATGATATTTATACTTTAATTAATCCTTTTTGAAGAGTTTTTTATACTGTAGCTATGACAGAAATCTTTTCATTCACAAATTTCAGCTGAAGGCCACTTTTGTAACTATATTTTAGATTTGTCCTTGTGATATTACTTCATCAAAGGTTTTTTTCGTAAAAAAAATTATGTTTAATAACATAATTGTAATACCAGTTATGATAAACAGGTCCTCAGAGTAGGAATGAGAATTTGACCATAAGATTGACAATCACCCGAAGTTCAAATTAATATTTAATTTGAATTGAACTGATTAAAATTTAATATTTGTATCTTATAATTTTATCAAATTGAGCTCAATCCATGATCCAATTTTATCAAATTTTTTTAAAAATATAGTTATTTATTATTTTCACAAATATTTATGTGTTTTAGTGATCGGGATATGTGCTATATGAACATGCAGGTACGAGTAGTTAAGTTCAAATTCTAATGAAATTAGCTTAAATAGTTTTTTTTCAAGTTTTTTTAAAAATTTGAATTAACTTAATTAAGATTAGAGATATGTCCATATCAACTACTTGTCGTGCCTAGCCTGTTAAAACTCAAAAGAACTTAAGTCGGTATATAAATCAGTGAACCAAATTTGAGCTGTGTCCGACTCAACTCAAAACTTGTTTCATTCTCGTTCTCGATTAAGAATGACCCAGCATATTTGAGGCTCTATTTTAGATATGATTTGGGTTAGATTAAAAATTGAATATAAAATAAATTTTTTAATCGCTGAAAAAGACGGAAACATTCAACAAAAGTGACATGCAACTTTAATATTGCATCGATTGTTACTGTTCACACTGAAACCTTAATATATATCTAAAATGTCACAAAACCATGGTCTTCAAATGAAAATAATTGGAAGTTACACGCCAGTACAAAACCGTAGTTCTAGATGGGAGTTAGATGGTTGACTGACGTCAGCAGGCCACGTCACTAGATGACGCACCTCTCCCCTGTCTCCTTCAAGCTCAAAGCACCTCATTTCCAAGTAGCTTCTTTTTAATTACCTCGTTTTCTCGTTTTTACATGGCGTCTTCTTCTAATCTTCCACACCCGCACACACTCTCCTTCTCGCTCACAATAAAAACGCACAAAGCCACCGTCTTCCCCCAACCAGCCACAGCCACCACTCGCTGAGCAAGCAGAAGCAGAGGACGGGAGGAAGAAGAATGGGCTTTTCCCAGGCAGATAGCTCAGCGTCGCCGGACCTGTCTGCGGCGCTCAGCGAGCTGGCCCAAGGGCGTGATTCCGTTGCCAGGCTCGCAGTCTTGCTGCTGGAAAATCTGCCGGAGAATCGCATGAATGACCCGTCGACGGCCAGGTTCCTCCTTGAGGAGATCATGGACACCATCACAAAAGCCATAGCAGTCCTGGAGTCCGGCAAGAATCAAGATCCTGTAACAACTCAAGCAGATTCCCCCTCTTCCGATGTCACAAGTCAGAGTCATGGAGGGAAGAGGAAGATGCAGAGCCCGAGGAAAACAAGCAGTAGAAAAAGGTAAAGAATACCCATTGAAGAAAAGCTACCACTCCTCCTTCCCCTTCCGAGCTTGATTGTTGCATGAAATTGCAGAGGGAACCCATACTCATGGAGAAGGATCACTTCAGACACCATTGAAGATGGATACACATGGAGGAAGTATGGGCAGAAGGAGATATACGGTGCCAAGTACCCCAGGTACATAACTAGTCACCTAACTGCCGTGCCTAATTCTATCTTCCTCTCCTTCGATAACATTCGGATCTGATTCTTCACAAAACCATGATCTTGCAGAAGCTACTTCAGATGCACACACAAATATGATCGAGAATGTATGGCGACCAGGCAGGTTCAGAAGTCAGAGGAGAATCCCTCCATGTATATGATCACTTACTTCGGGGAGCATGCCTGTGGAACTTCGGCTACGGCCATGGCTGCTTGCAGCGATCCCTGCATCATAAGCTTTGAATCCAGCAACGGCGGCCATGCGAAGCAAGAGACCTCTATCATCCCCTCCTGCCAGTCTCTCAGCCAGCAAAGAGAGGAAGAAGCTCTCAGCAATGTTAGCACCATTGAGGAGCCAGTATACTTTGAATTTGGACTTGATCAGAGTGATTCTCTCTCAGGCTTGCTCTCTTCTGCAACTAGTTATGGGATGGAGTTCATGGATCTTGAGGATATAATCAGCCTTGATCATATTGTACTCTTTCAGCCATAGGTTTAATGTATGGTAGCATCCTCTTTTCTGCTATCCAGTTTTTTTAGTTTGGCTAAGTAGGAGATGAAAGGATAAATAACTCGTGTGTAAAGATACTGCTCTTCTGTAATCTTCATTGATCAATTTTTGCTACATTTTTTCCGACCAATCACGATAATTTGAACTCATCACTTGGTTTCAACTTCATGGTTCTTTGAAGGGCCTTTTTAGTGTGGCATGGATTTCTGCAATCAATGGAGAAGATGAAACACCAGAGTAGAAAACTTGAACTCTATCCTTGAGCTCAATCCAAGTACTGAAACACGGATTCCTACTCATCCCATAGGCCTTCATTCTACCTCTCAACTGCAAGCCTTTTCCAGCCAACCCATCTCTCCGCAGAATCCCACAAGTTGGGAGTAGCTCCCACTTTCCCGGAGCTTCGTTTTCAGCAGGTGCTCGATGGCTTTTCCTCCAAGATGAGAAGCACGGTGAGATCTACAAGCACCTAAAAAAAACAACCACATGCAGGCTTTAATGAAGTCATAAGCTTCATCAAGGCAACCAGCTCGGCTGAACAGATCCACCACATCAACATAATGCGCCATTGTAGGCTTTATCCCATAATCATTTATCATCGAATCATAGACTCTACGCCCTTCTTCGATCAGACCAGAATGGCTGCAAAAAGAGATCAGAGAGAAACGCAGTTCCATCAGGTGTTATCTTCAGCCTCTGCTTCTCATCAAACAATTCAATTGCCTACAAGCAGCGGCCATGGCAGCCCTATCCAGCTATCATTGTGTTCCTTGCAGGCATTTGCCCAAAGATCACTTGGGCATATATATCTCAGACACCCACATTTCATTTACATGTCAATGAAAGAATTGTTAACAAGATCATCACACTGAATTCCATTTCTCACAAGATATCCATGAATCATCTTCCTTTTAGCTAAAGCTGCTAGCGATCGAGGAATTCGAAATGGCAGAGAAGATATTTCCAGTCGATGATGAAAACCCAAACTTTGAATACAAATCTATTAGAGCACTCCCTACAAAACTATCAGAACTTACTCCATTTTTTATAGCAAGTTTATGAATCTGAAGCCCAACTTGTAAGCAATCAAAGGTACTACAAACTGGGGTTAAACTAGAAAAGATTCCTGAATCTAGAATGAAACCTTCAGCCCTATACTGATTAAATGCTCCTAAACTTAGATAAAAGTTTCAAGAGATTTATCTTAATTATAAAAAATTATAAAATTCACTATTAAAAATAAAATATTATATATATCATATTAAAATTTTATAAAATTACATATTTCAAATAATATTTTTAAAAAAATTTATGAATTAAATTACAAATACAATTTTATAAATATTATTCTATTTTGTATGGTTTACTAGTACATATTATAAGTTTTCATTTCACCAAATTAAGTTTAAAGTAAATTTTATATATAGCTAATTTAGAAAATAAATAGTATTTTGAATTTAATGTTAAAATTTAAGGTTTACAATTTAAAGCTATATATTTTCAATAAATAATTCTAAATATTAAATCTAAATAAAATTTTTTATGTGACAATAATATCACATAAGTAAAATTAATTTTTTCTTTATGTACATTATTACTATGTATAAATTCTAGTTATACTTAATAATTTGATCATTTATTAGGGCTAATATATATATTGTGTTACATATTTAGGTATCAAATATTTAATACATAATTATCCATATATAAATATAATTTGGGGTAAATAGCATCTCGGTCGTTTTAGTTTACTTGTATGGGCAAATAGGTCCCTCGAATATTTAAATGTAGCAAACTGGTCCTCCAATTTGATGAAATATGCATGTAGGTCCTTGGGCCGTAATAGACGCTAGAAATCACCTCTCTCTCTCTTCCCGATTGCTGAGCAAGGGCGACGCCATCGGACCCCTGCGGTTGCGCAGCATGTGCGACCCACCGACGGCGGGTCCAACGGCCGCGGGGCGTGTACGACTCACCAGTTGCCGCGCGGCCGCCGGTGGATCGCACAAGCCGTGTAGCCGCTGGGGTTTGGCGATGTCACCCGTGTGCGACGATCGGGAGGAGAGAGATGCAGGGAGGAGAGAGAGGGTGATTTCTAATGTCTATTACAGTCCAATGACCTATATGCATATTTCATCAAACTAGAGGACCAGTTTGCTACATTTAAATATTCGAGGAACTTATTTGTCCATACGAGTAAACTAGAGCGACCCGAATGCTATTTACCCTATAATTTATTTTTTTATATGTAAAAATATTTTTAAGGATATTAAATGTCTATCAAAAAAATAATTAGATGTAATAATAAATTATTATTAGCAAATCTAAAAAATTATGCCATCGCTTATTTTTTTATTTAATCGTGCCTTCACTTGGTCAAGGGCCCTTGGCCACTCCAGGCTTTGCTCCCTGCCGTCGATCCACCAATCGACGTTAATCATATGGTCTAGATATTGCCACGCGTCCTACGTATCAATAAACTCATTGATTACCAAACCCGTCCGTATAAACTCCGAGCTTCTCAACTCCAACCGCGAAAAGAGCGGAAGCAGTGGAAGCCTGGAGGGTAGTGGACGCGGCGAGCGAAGATCGGCACGTCTCTTCGATCTTCGAGCTAGCTTCTTCTCCGGGCACTGGAAAATTGAAATCTAGAAACCCTAAGGATGACGAGCAAAACCGGAGATTTCTTCGCCATTTAACAGTATTTGCAGCTCTTCTATCTGGAAAAGATCCAGTTTTTGATCTTGGGTACTTTGATTTCCTTAATCGGTGCTGAAAAAATTCAACGTTTTCGGTACGCCGCATTTGGGTTAGGGTTTTGTGAGCTGGGATCTGTGCATAGTGCGGCGAGAATGAGGGGCAAGGTTAGGGTTTGTGTATGGTTTCTGTTTCTGTTTGGTTCGTGCTGGGGGCGATTTGTGGTGGAGAAGAACAGCTTGAAGGTGACCTCGCCGGAATCCTTGAAAGGGGTTTACGAGTGTGCTATTGGAAATTTTGGCATTCCGCAGTATGGAGGGACGATGGTGGGGTTCGTGGCGTATCCTAAAGCTAATAGGAAAGCTTGCAAGGGCTTCGATGAGTTTGATATTTCTTTCAAGTCGAAACCAGGGGGGTTTCCTGCCTTTCTTCTTGTTGACAGAGGAGGTGATAATTCCTGCATGCTGTTGTTTCTTTGGCTTCTGTAGTTGTGGTTAAGGAAAGAACTCTTTTTATTTTGTTTTATGGTTCAATAGGTGTGCATAATCTGCCACAAATTCTTTAATCATGCGGTATGTTATTCTATTAATTTTCTGATAAAAATGAAGTTTTGCACATGTTTGTTATGCAAAAAGCAATATTTTTTAGATTATTGTTCTTGTCTTTTCTTTTTTTAATTTGGGTGAGATTAGAACACATGACCTAGTCTTTGTGGTCTGGGTAACTTACTACTCAGAGGACGATGGCATGTTGATGTTATAGGTTACTGTAAAAAGAATTTGGTGCATTTGTGGGTGTGGTCGGAGCATGATGAAGTGCTTTAGCATGTTTTCTGGTTTGCAAATCGCATTTTCTCTACAAGCTTGGTTGATGTAGTTCACTATGATCATAAGTAACAATAGAGTGAACTATGGATTTTGATTTGAGCAATGTCATTAGATGGTGAATTGTTCTTTCTTCTTCTTGGTGGCTTAATCTCATTTGGCTTTATTTACTCGTTGTGTTTAACTGAATTTTTGAGATGATACTAGTTAAGGTAATACTTATTAGAAATTTTTGTATATATTGGTGCACGGTGCACGCACCAATTAGCGCTGCTACGTGGAAGTGGGTCCCACATGCTAATGTGGTGCATACTGATTGGGCCTATGCACCATGCACCGATGCATACAAAAAATTCTCTAATACTTATAGGTGCAGCAATAATTTCAAAATTAATTACTTTTCTAACATTAATTGCTTGCTTAGAAAGTTTGCAGTGTTATCTAGAAAGTACATTATCTTTTGTTTCTCCAAGGATTTAATGTTTTAGAGTGTGCAACCAGTTTAACAAAACATATTAAGGTAAACTTAATGCATTTAACGAAGTTTACATCTCATAGAGTAGAAGAATGAATGCATTATCAAGTCACATTTGCTAGATTTCTTTTGCCTTGGGTATGTATTCATTGTCATTTTGTCTTTTGGAACTTCTGTTACAAAACATATTTACAAATCCTTCGAAGTTTCGGAGAAGAATAACTCTTGATGACTTTTTCCAAGGGTTCATTTTGTTAATTCTATTACGTTGAAAGGTGTTTTTATGACAATCTTGTAACTTTGATTTTTCGGACTGCACAGATTGCTACTTTACAACAAAGGCTTGGAATGCACAAAAAGCTGGTGCTGCTGCAATACTTGTTGCTGATAACAAACAGGAACCTCTGATAACAATGGACACACCTGAGGAAGATGGTGGTCGAGGAGACTATTTACAAAAAATCACTAACCCATCAGCACTTATTAGTAAAAGCTTTGGTGATAGCCTGAAGAAAGCCATAGAGGATGGCGAGATGATTAATGTTAATCTAGATTGGAGGGAATCATTACCACATCCTGATGACCGGGTGGAATATGAGTTCTGGACGAATAGCAATGACGAATGCGGCCCAAAATGCGATAGCCAAATACAGTTTGTTAGGACGTTCAAAGGAGCAGCTCAGATCCTTGAGAAAAAGGGTTACACTCAGTTCACTCCGCATTACATCACTTGGTATTGCCCCGATGTTTTTGTTCTGAGTAAGCAGTGCAAATCACAATGCATCAACCATGGTAGATACTGTGCTCCCGATCCTGAACAGGACTTCAGCAAAGGGTATGATGGGAGGGATGTTGTGATCCAAAACCTCCGGCAAGTTTGCTTTTTCAAGGTTGCAAATGAAAGTAAAAAGCCTTGGCTGTGGTGGGATTATGTGACTGATTTTTCAATTAGATGCCCAATGTCAGAAAAGAGATACACCAAGGAGTGTGCTGAAGATGTGATCAAGTCATTAGG
This sequence comes from Apostasia ramifera, assembly GCA_019297695.1. Taxonomy (NCBI): domain Eukaryota; kingdom Viridiplantae; phylum Streptophyta; class Magnoliopsida; order Asparagales; family Orchidaceae; genus Apostasia; species Apostasia ramifera. Next base: position 5,519 of record JAEMOT010001547.1, on the reverse strand, counting down.
TCTGCTGATATTATATTTAAAGCCTTTTTATTGGTGCTTTTGGCAGATACTTCACTGATAAATGTCGAAATAATGTTGTTATTTCATCTGCATGTGTTGAGTGTAACTTAATGTGGGAAGGTGCAACGGAAGAAGTGGAGGTAAAGGAGGAAGTAAATAAAGAAGAAGAATCCTTGAACTCATGTAACTTTATAGAGATTGCCACAAGATAAATCTATGTAAATACTTCCAACTAGTTTGGGATTTAGGCTTGGATGTTGTTATTACTCATGCTAACATACGCAAGAAGTAGAAACTTGCCAAAAACACTAATGGTGAAAAATATACATTTTTTGAATACAATAAAGACAAAATATCAAAATATACCGAATAAGCAGATGATGTTGAACTCTGAAAAGTTGCCAAAACTAAGAAATAAAACTAAACCCTTTTATTATTAAAATTATTTGCATAGAATTGCGAATCTCAAAGATCTAAGCATGGCCCATATCTTCATGTGATTCCTGCAGGTATTGATCTGAAGAAGATAAATGATTGTATTGGAGATCCTGAGGCTGATGAAGTGAATGCTGTCCTTAAGGCTGAACAAGATGCCCAGGTAAGAAAACTTTCATGCGTTTTAGGTGTTTGGGTGTTTGCAAGTAACTCATATTTCCTATTATGATTCTCTTTCCTGTTTTTCTTTATTTTTAAACCTTTTTTCTCTTTCAGATTGGCAAAAATTCTCGTGGTGATGTGACAATCCTGCCAACTCTTGTCATCAATAACCGACAATATAGAGGTGTGCATGAAGTAGTTCTTGTTCATGTAGTGTGCTGACAATGAATGTCCTAAACTTCTTGTTATCGTTGCTCTTGTCTCTGTCCTCATCATCACTCTGATTGCGTTTTTTTTGTGATTTTATTACAGGTAAATTGGATAAGAATGCTGTGCTTATAGCCTTATGTGCAGGATTTCAGGAGACTACTGAGCCAGCTGTTTGTTTGAGTGAAGGTATGCAAATTCTTGGTTTTTCATTTGATTTTGATTTATTCCTAAAGTAAACATGTAGAAGTCGTTGAATATTTATGCATGTAGAATAATCTTTTGGGTGTAGTGATAATCAACTTAAATTTTATTGTAGATATCCAGACAAATGAATGTTTAGAAAACAATGGTGGATGCTGGCATGATGAGGCTGCTAATGTTACAGCATGCAAGGTATGGGCTTAAATATTTTGAGTTTTAGATATTTTTATATAGATGGGTTGTTTCATTGTAATTATGATAACCATTTTTCTTTCCTATAATATCTGATCTAATTACTCTTGACCTATTTTTCTTTCCTATAATGATTTGTTGCAACTTGCAACTTATAAGTTTATTATCTTATAAACCCGTCATTTCTCGTCATAAATTTTCATGTAGGATACGTTCCGGGGAAGAGTATGCGAATGCCCTATAGTCAAAGGTGTAAAGTTTGTTGGTGATGGGTATACTCATTGTGAAGGTAATTTATTGATCATGACTGCATTTAAGATTATTCAGCATATACTCTTTTGTGTTTTATTGATTATAGCTTGCATAAATGCATTCCACTAAGGTGCCATCTTGGATGAAATGGTGAAAATCTTTCTGAACATGATTCATTGCTTCAACTTGACCAAAAAAAAAATAAATCAGCAGAGTCTCGTTTGGTTCGGGTGTAAAAACCTCCCAAACTCTTTCAAAAACACTTTTATCAATATTTTATATTTATTTCACATCGTAAACAAATTTAAATATTAAAGATTAATTTTATTTCACTTCTTACACAAATTTCAACCTTAATATTTAACTTTATTTTACATCTTATACATACTTTAATAAAAAAATCAATTTTATTTCACACCTATCATAATTCTCAATAATTATTTCACATCATAATATTAAAATAATTTTTCTCTCTCTATCTTAAAAATTTTAAATTTCTCTAAAATATGCTTCAACCAAATGAGGCAGTGACTCCTTGAATATTGGTTTTGTTGGGGTCACAACGCTGTGGTGGTGTGCCAACTTTGAATCAAAACATTAAATTGAATTTTATGTAATGCATAACTAAATTTATGGATAATTACACGTCACTATTGAAATCATGTTATTTTGATGAAATCACTGTAGAGTTTGTACCTGACTATTTGATTTTACTTTGTGAATAAAATTTTCATTTACTTTGAATCTAACTCTCAAATGTGTTATGGTGGGATTTTCGAAAAGATCGATATTTCGAAAGAAAGAGTAGAGAAATCTTAGATGTAAATACTTGAAAGCCTAGTTATTTACTTTTTTTGGAGGGAAAATCCTCGGCATTCCATTGTTCTTTTCCTTTTTTTCCTCTTGTTGTTACTAAGGCTGTTAATTTTGCTCGAAGATCGAAGATCGCTCAAAAATTGAATCAAATTTTGAATAAAATAGAGCTCGATTTGAACTGAATGTGCCGACCAACGAGCCGTTATTTTGGCTCGAAATTTTATCAATCCAATCTTGAGCCATTCTTTTGTAAAGTAGTCTGTCTTATTTTACTTTCTCCATGTACTACTCTGCTAGTAAGAGAATAATCTATATACATGGCACTTGAAAGTGTTATTTACATTCCAAGTACTTTTTTTTTCTTATGCACTCCTATTTTCATCCTTTTTGGGGGGCAAATGCAGGGACTTGTCCCTATCACATTGAAGTGCAAGGGATGATAAAGGAATAATAACATAAAGGTTGTAAGATGAATTTTGTGAATTAATATGTAATTAAGCTAGGTTATGTGTGTATCCCAAGAATTTGAAATTAAGAAAGATTTTGAAAATGCATATTTGAAGTATTTTATTTCCTATGTTTTAGAGCCAGGATGGCTCCCATGTGTTCTGTGCTGCATAAAAATCATACATATTTTCATGAATATTGTTTGGTTCAAGTTTCTTTCTTTGAAATTTTACTGAATTTGAAGGCAATTGTCAACAAGATAATCAGCACTAAAAAACTCGACACAAATGTATAAAACCTGCATGCATATCATATACTGATATCACTATTCGTTCTTCGTTAGCTTCTGGAACAGGGCGTTGTGAGATTAACAATGGAGGGTGTTGGAAGGAAGCTCGTGATGGCAGGGCATTTTCTGCCTGTGTTGTAAGTGTTCGAACAAACATCAAATTTATTCGGATAGATTGCCTTTTTGGGAAATCAATTGGAAGAGTTATTTGTGATGGATTCTTCAGGAATATGTAGCTAAAGGATGCAAATGCCCTCCAGGATTCAGGGGTGATGGAGTCAAGTCATGTGAAGGTGCATAAATCTGTATCATATATTTATTTAATGGATGTTTTCCTGGGTTCAGTTCTGTGACATTTAAGTCAGAGTCGAGGCAACGTAAATGTGGCGCTTTGAGCCCACTGTTGATGATGCTGATGATAACAACACTTAACAAACATCAAATCCTAAGAAGATTTTCTTGTTTTCAGATATCGATGAATGCAAAGAAAATATCGCTTGTCAGTGCCGAGATTGCAAATGTAAGAACACATGGGGAAGTTACGAATGCAGTTGCCGAGGCGATCTTTTATATATGGAAGAGCATGATACATGTATAAGTGAGTAACCTCAGTTCCTTGTTCCTCTTTCTTTCCCACAAAAAATACAAGTGTATTGCTACATTGACCAATTGCAATTTTAGGCTTTAACTCATTGGATTAACCAGCAGATTAAATTAATTCACTGCTTAAGTCAGCAGATTAAAGGCCTTCAAATGCATAAAATATCACATGCTACATGTTTGTCGGCCATTTAAGATCTATTTCGTCGAAAACAATTAAAAAATGTTGTTAGGATTTTGGGCAACTTTAACTTGTTTCCATAAAACAGTTTTGAATGCATTACTCTTTACATCTGAAATATGATTTGCAGGTAAAAAGGCATCAACAGAGGTTAGTTGGAGCTTCTTGTGGGTCATCTTCCTAGGCTTGGTAGCTGCCGGAGTTGGTGCTTACGCAGTGTATAAGTACAGGATCAGGGTAAATACTCTCACAGAACTCTATTTTATTATATATTTCTTATATTATCATGTGATATTTCCAACTTATGTGACCCTGAAATATCTGAAATACATAGTTTATCAGTTGGCATTATAAACTTATCAATATCAGACTAACTACTGTTGTTCTATCCCAGTAAAATTATACCTCAAAGCCTCCTCATATGAACTTTTTCCCCCTTAATTATTGTTCTGATTCCTACTGCCCTGAATGAAATATTATAATCATTATCATCATTATGAGAGTAACAACTTAATCTAATCATCCTTCAGTTACAAGTTAAAGAGCTGCATTCCTGATATCTGCTCACAGTGATTATAAAAATTTTCATAATGAAAGAAATATATCTGAAATAATTGAATTGGATGTTATATAACAGTGATTTGCATAACCTATATCTTTCATTTATATGTATATAATATTTATAGGACACAATATTCATGTTCGTATGCTGTGTGCAGAGTTACATGGACTCGGAGATCAGGGCTATCATGGCACAATACATGCCATTGGATAATCATGGAGAAGAAGCACCCACAAATCATATCCACCATGCTGATATTTGATTCTAGAAAAAGAAAAATAAAAAGAATAATAGCTTATTATGTTCATGCCTCTCTTTACCCCCACACAGTCTTGTGTAGAGTTTACTTACACATTTATATGTTTAGTTGATGTTAATGTTAGTTGACTGCACATGGAATAAATAAAATCATGGTTCAACTCGAACTCAACTCGAATTTCAAGTCAAGTTTGAGTTAATTTGTTCAATGTGAAATGGTTTCAGGTCTAATTTTGCAACCATGTTCACTCCTATTTTGACTCAAGTAATTAAATTTTAAATTGATTAAAATATAAGTGATTATTTGAGAATTTGTGAGTTTTGATTGTAATGGATAGCCTTAAAGAAGTGCTTGTGTGGATTGTTTTAGGTAAATTTTAAAGGAAAGTCTTTATTCTTGATCAGAAAACAACTGGCTTGTAAATTTTTTCCTTATTAGGATTTGTTTATTTATAAAATTTAATTTAATAAGATTAAAATTAAATTTAAATAAAAATATTTTTTTATTAAAAATTATGAATGATGTGAAATAAAATTAATTATTATGTTGAAATATATAAGAGATGTGATATAAATTAGTTATTATTTTAGTGATGTAGGTAAGATGTGAAATAAAATTATTTAAAATTAAATTAAGTTAATTTTTAATTGTTAAATAAATAAGGTCTTAGTGTAAACATTATAGAACTGGCCTTGACTACTTGAGCTACAAAATTTTAATTTGGAGTCTAATTTGGAGTTAAACTAAAAATTTAATTATACCTCTTGAACTGCTGCAGAGCAGGCAACATACTCATGACTCCATTATTACAATTTTTTCTACAATTAGGTTTTAAGATAAAAAAGTACTAATTTAAAAAAATAATAATAATAAATTATTTTTTAATTAATTTATATAAATTTTAATATAAAAA
>JAEMOT010001546.1:60429-75601 GCA_019297695.1 Apostasia ramifera | reverse complement strand
CTTTCAACATTCTTATGAAAACCTGTTGATATCTTGTAGACATGAATGGCAATAAATAACGATTACATGAGTGGGTTTTTGTTGTTTTAGAAAATTGAGGTCCCACAATTTTTCTTGAGGTTTAGTTAATTTGTGGATGTTTGGTCGTTTAAATATCTTTGCTCGTAAATCCTAGGTTTAATGCCTATCTTTTTGGTTCGTTGCCTTTGCACTGAAAACTTCTTTGGCCTTTAGGGGAATAAGGCATTATTAGCTTGATTTGCCCCCTTTTTTTTAAATTTATTTCCAAGCATAAATTATTCGACATTTTTAATTTTATTCTATTCTTTTGTCACACCTTTTTAGTAATATTCTCCTTTCTTTTATTTTGAAATTTGTGTATAATGTGATATGTCATGCTCAAATTGATCTTGTTAATTTTAGCCTTTTACTCGACTAAAGGACTATCCCTTCCCAGCTTGATTGGGACTCCATAGGAAAGCTTAAACCTATTGTGTTAACTCGACCCTTTTCTTAACATCTTTTGAGGACGACCTATCAGTAATAGTTGTTTAGTTTATTGAGTTAACTTGAAAAGTAGGAGATGAAAGATTTGAATTGAGCATTCTTTTCCGTGAATTGCTGCAGTTGTGTATATAGTGACCAACGAGGTTATACGGCAGGTCGATTAACCTCTTTTAGGATGTAATACGAACCGCCGTCCTCATCAATGGGTTTCCTTGTCTTAATTGGTCAGGTTCAATTATTTGTATTTGTCTTATGTAGATCTTTTTGTATTTTTTTTTTGTTTGATTACCTTTTGTTATAACTCTTTTTGTCTTTTATAATGAAGATCGATTATGACATGCAGATCATCCTCAGCTAATCCAACAGTAGAAGGTGATGCTTCTGCCCAACGAAGTAGGCCAATCTGAATCCCTTATCCTTATGTTAAATGTTGTGTAGTTTTTCTTTTTATCTCCTCCCTAACTGTTTGCCCTACATATTTCAGCCATCTCTGAGGAATTTTAGAGGAACCTAATGAACCTCACCTTTTGGTTTATCTTTTTATGGGAGATTGTGTGCTGTGCGCACTAATCTACCAATTAGATGTATTTGCTGCTAGCGTTGGATCTAATGAATTATCTGAAACTGTTTTTCTGCCAAATATATTGCAATGTTAGAAATAATTCGAATTAATTTACACAGTATTAAGCAGCCTGCGTCAGTTTAGTTACTAGATTGCTTCTTTTCTGATTGATTTTTTTTTTTTGTTAGCAATCAACATAATTTTGGTTATCTGGGAATTCAAGCTGACCTTACCGTCATTGCAGTTAATCGTGTGGTAGTAAAAAGGATGGGTAAAACACATTTTTGCTTACTCCTGTTTGGTTGGAGGTTATTTTAATTATAATTTATTTTATTAAATTTATTTTTATTTTTTTTTATTTTATATAAAATTTTAATATAAAAATATCAATTTATATTATATTTTATGTAATTTTTAAAACATGGTACTTAATTTTTTTATTTTTTTTAATAGAACAATTGGATGCTAAGTCAAACAGGTCTAGAAGTGGAAGAGCTTTATAAGGTTTTTGGGAATGTAATAGTATATTAATTATATCTTAATGTAATTATTAATTTTTATATTTTTTATGTTATAATTTACATACTTTTTAGTATAATTAATTAATTTTATTTTCAATTTTAAATAACAAATTAATTATTTAGTAAATTTGGTAATTTTACAATGGAGTCTCACTTGACGATTTGCATTTTGTTTGGTTCGAAATTGACTTGTCTCTCAAAATTAGCTCGCTTAAAAAGTAATTGACTCAACTTATAATTAACTCAATATATATGTTAACACGTGATTCCAATGCTGCATCACAGTCATACATGTGGCTCCCAAGTGGCACTAACTCTTTATTTTAATATTTTATTCTCGCAGGTCTCCAATCTCGGCCACAAGGGTTCGGCCTAACATCGTCCACGACGGTCCAGGATCATCCCCTGCTAGCATCGATGACGATGTTATCCAACTGCACCTGTCGCAGTCGGCGTGGCCCGACCGCACTGTTCCCCGTACAAAGCACATTTCCCAAACGCGCAAATCAAGGACTCGCGTGCTCCAATCCTCATAGATTCTCAGGAGCAGTACTAAGATCAAGAGGCCTAGCTCTCCTTTTATTGACTCTGGTCCCTCCAGTGTCCGACAAGCAGCATGAATTCAGGATTTGTTTACTCCCTTTCTTCCGGAAAACCAGGACAAAGTTGTACCGTCCACCGCCTACTAATACCCTTGAACAGGCTTCAAGGAAAGGATCTGATCTGAAAACAACCATCAGAGCATAAGCAACTCTCTCGAATTCTCATGTTCTCACTGTATTAGAGCCCGAACTAAGGAGCTCTCTGTCTCCCTTCTTCTTCTTCCCTAGCTTAACATTGTATCAGCCCTCACAACTGTTTTCTGTATAGTGAAACCCTTTCGCTGATCGCTCAGTGGACGTAGGGGATTTCCTCCCTGAACCACCTTAAATCTCTGTGTGCTGTTCTAGATGCTCTTCTCGTTTTGAGCCTTAACCGACAGGCTCAGCTTTCTGCGCGCCGCCGTCTCTCGAAACTCTCTTTCTTTCGGTATTTCTTGGGATCCCCTACATCCTACGTCAACATTTTCTGGTACTTTCATTGAGACTGAGAAGATGGTGGCTAGGACGCGAAGAACCAATTCCGCCGCTCGCAGTACACATGTAAGAGAACCATTTGTCAGGGCGCCAGGTGATGAAGCTTCCGCTTCAACATCCCGGTGTCGTGCCGGATCTACTTCTTCCTCCAGGGGTACCCGTGTCTCAGAGCTTCAGGGGATGCTAGCAAACCTCACCGACCAGTTCACCGGCTTCACCGCTCAACAAGCCGTGATCCTCAGGCAGACCCAACCGGTCTGCACTACCGTACTTCCTCCTCCGCCAACTGCGGCAGCCCATGAGCCTCTTCCGCTGGTCACGACGGCTTCTGCACCTCTTCCCCGGGTGGCGGCGGCCCCAGTACCGCCTCCTCCGGTCGCGGAGGTCCCTGCTCCTTTGCCGCCTGTCGCAGCGCCTTATGTTCAGTCGTCTGGCTTCTCTCAATCGTTCAGACGCCTTCCTGCTCAGGAAGCCTACTAAAATCATTTCTTGCCCTGTCCTTTACCACAATCTGCCTTCCTTCACCCGCTTTCCGTCCTTTCCTCGCTGGGAGGGACCCTCTCTTCCTAGACGTCCAGGCCCCCCACCATGGGCCTGACCCCTTTTTCGGCCCAATGGACAGCAATGCCCCTTTTGCTGACGCCATCCGGCTAGCCCCAATCCCTAAAGATTTCAGACCACCCAGGCTTGAAGCTTATAAAGGCGCGACTGACCAACGCGAGCGCAGACAAGGGTTCGAGGCCGCGGTCCGTTATCGCCAGCCGGATGAGACCACTAGGTGCCACCTCTTGGCAAACACCCTGAAGGGAGCGGCATTCAGCTGGTTCATCAAGCTCCCCAGGGGTCACATCTCCTCCTATGAGCATCTGAAGTGGGAGCTGATCGCCCGCTTCATCGGCCAGACCCGAATGGTCATTTCTGATATGGTGCTCGCCAACATCAAGTAAGGCGAGAAGGAAAGTGAAGCTCAAGGTCAGAAATTTGTCCAAGTCCCTGCAGCTAACCAAACCTCGAAGCTACTCAGAGCTGGTGGCCAGGGCCAGCCAATTCATGCTTTTGGAGGATACTGAGTCCTCTCCCCTCGGTGTTTCTGGAGCCAAGAAGGAGAAGAAGAGGAAACATCAGGACGGCGAACGATCGTCCACGACGATGTACATGGCAAAAGGTCGTGGCAGAGATAAGGGAAAACCACGGCAGGTTCAGCAACAAAGGCATTTCTTTTCTCGGCAGCTTCCTGAAGTTTATGCGGCGGCCGTCAAACAAGGTTGGGTTCGACCTGCCAGACCCAAGCCGACACCTCTAACCGGAGTGGACCCTGACAACTACTGTGAGTTCCACGGGAACTACGGGCACAGGCTTCACAGGTGCCGAGCCCTTAGAGCTTTGCTCGACAAACTGGTGGATCAGGGCAAGCTCGAAGAGTTCATGCAGATGGCACCGACCTTCAACGCTGCCCAAAAAGGGAAGGCCTCCGAAGATACTAGGGCTCCTGCTAAAGCTCTGCCATCTCCAGGCCCCAGTCAGCCAGGGCGTCCTTATCCTCCTGTCGTGAGGACAATCAACGTCATTTTCAGCGTTGATCCCGCCGCCGCTCGCCACCAAGAAATTGAGGTCGGCGGTATCTCTCAGCAGCATTCTTCATCCATCTCATTTACCTTCTGCCAAGAAGATCTCCCCACAATGACCCAATCGTGGTCACTGCCCGCATCGTCGATTTCGATATTCGGCGAGTGCTCCTCGACTCTGGAAGCGCGCTGACATCCTGTTCGAATCTGCCTTCCTCCAAATGGGGCTCAAGGAAGCAAACCTCCACGCAGGAACCACCTTGCTAGGTTTCTCTGGGAGAGGGTCCAACACCTGGGATTCATCTCCTTGCCCGTATCCTTCTGTGATGACAACGGCTACGCTATGAACATGGTGAACTTCGCCGTCATCAGAGCCAAGTCAGGCTATAACGCCATCCTAGGAAGGACAACTCTTAATTCCTTCGGGATGGTGATCTCCACGCCTCACCTCTGCGCGAAATTCCCCACCTACAGTGGCGTTGTCACCATCAGAGGAGATGTCAGGCAGGCTACCCGATGCTTCTAGATCGTCGCACAGCTCGTTATCGATCAACTGGACCACAGAGAATCCCAACTAGTTGTACCACAAGAGGGAGTTATAAATGTGACCTTGGGGGGGGGAAGATTCCTCTAAAATTGCAAACATATCTTCTTCTATAAATGACAAGTAGCAGGCAGAGATCACTGCCTTGCTTTCCAAGTACGTCAATGTCTTTGCATGATCTCCTGAAGATATTTCAGGTGTTGACAGGGCTGTCTGCGAGCACCACCTGAACATATCTGACATCGCCACTCCCATAAAACAGAAGAAGAGAGTTATGGCAGGAGAGAGGCAAAATGCTATCGAAGAAGAGGTCAACAAATTGGTGGGAGCAGGCTACATCAAGGAAGTTTAGTACCCTCAATGGCTTACCAACATTGTTATGGTAAAGAAGGCCAATAGGACATGGAGAATGTGCGTAGACTTTCGAACACTAAATCAAGCCTGCCCCAAGGATACGTATCCTCTTCCACGGATTGATGCAATGGTGGATCGTACCTTCGGGTACGAAGTCATGAGTTTCCTAGATATTTTCTCCGGGTACCATCAAATCCGGATGGCTGAAGAAGACGAAGAAAAGACTGCCTTCATCACCGACTTCGGCACATATTGTTACATCATGCCCTTTGGCCTCAAGAACGCCGACGCCACCTATCAGCGTATGATCGACGCCGTCTTCAAAGGTCAAAGGGGCAGGAATCTTGAAGCATATGTCGATGATATACTGGTGAAAAGCAAGAGCATGGAGGGGCACCTCACCGACCTCAGGGAGACACTCGACACCCTCCGAAGGTTTAACCTCAAACTCAATCCCGCCAAATGCACCTTCGGCGTGGCCTCAGGGAAGTTTCTGGGATACCTGATCTCATCCAGAGGGATAGAGGTCAATCCAAACAAAATCTCGGCGATCCTAAGCATGCCCTCTCCTCAAACGGTGAAAGAAATTCAGAAACTAGCAGGGCGAATCAACAGTTTTAGCAGATTCATTTCAAAAGCCGAAGACCGATGTTCACTACTTTTCTGATGCTTGCGCAACAGCAAAAAGGGCCAGTGGACTGATGAATGTGAAGCTACTTTCACAGAGTAACAGAGATATCTTACCTCTGCACCGATACTGGTAGCACCGAAGGAAGGGGAGGTCTTGTCTTTATATTTGGGCATATCTGACACTGTTTTTTCGGCGGTCCTCGTCGACGATGATAAGGGGGCACAACATCCTATCTTCTACATTAGTCATATACTCTTGGACGCTGAAAGCCGATACCCCACACTGGAAAAGCTACGCCCGTACTTCCAGTCCCACACTATTCAGATTGTCACTGATCAACCGCTCTTGAAAATACTACATACTCCCGAAGTCTTGGGAAGGCTTCTCAAATGGTCCATTGAGCTGAGCGAATACGACATCAAATATGTTCCATGAACAGCAATCAAGGCTCAAGCCCTGACGGATTTCGTAGCAGAACTCTCTACTTCAGAGTCATCACCAACTAAGAGAAAGGTTACGCCTTGGTCTCTCCACGTCGATGGTGCTTCTGGATCACAGTCTCAGGGGGCTGGAATTCTTCTGACCAGTCTAATGGGAGCTACCTTGCACCAGGCGGTAACCCTCTAGTTCAGGACCACCAACAACCAAGCAGAATACAAAGCTCTCATCGCAGGGTTGAATTTCGCACTCAGCATGGCCATAAGGTGCATACAAGTGATCAGCGACTCACAACTGATTGTCAACTAGGTGAATCAAACATTCGAGACAATAGGATGAAGTTCTGAAGAAGTATCTGCTGAAAACCAATCCTTGATCTCCCAATTTGAAGAATTCTCTTTGGTGCACATTCCCAGAGGAGAGAATCAAGTGGCAGATCGACTTGCAAAAGGGGGGCTCCCCGACCTCCACCAACATCAAGTATTTGACAAGCCCAGTTTTGAGTGCGCGAAAATTCGCTCTGAGAAGCATCTACCCTGCTGGATGGATAAAATTCTCAGCTATTTGAAAGATGGGATACAACTTGATAATAGGCAGGAGGCGAAAAAACTGAAGCTTGAATGCGCCAAATACGTCCTCATCAACGGAGAACTCTACAGAAGGTCTTATGCCAGACCCCTCACCAAATGTCTGAAACCATAGGAAGCACAAGAAGTCATGAAAGCTGTCCATGAAGGGGAATGTGGAACTCACGCCTGCGGCCGAAGTTTGGTCATGCGAATCCTGCGTCAGGAATTCTTCTGGTCCGATGTCCACAAAGATGCTCAGTCATTCGTGGAGAAGTGCCCTCAGTGCCAATATTAAGTTGATATACAAAGACAACCTGCCGGCTATCTCAAGCCCATCAATTCGTCATGGCCCTTCGCTGTTTGGGGGCTGGACTTTCTGGGTCCGATGCCTACTGCCGTCAGGAGTTACAAGTGGATTCTGGTTGCAGTCGACTACTTCACAAAGTGGATAGAAGCTAAACCTCTTGCTCGACCTACTGCTGAGAACGTCGAGAATTTCCTATGGGCTAATATCGTCTGTAGGTATGGTGTGCCCATGACAATCATTATAGACAATGGTACTCCATTCGCCAATCAACGGATCCATGATTTTTGTGGCAAGCATCAGATCAATCTCAAGTATGCATCTGTTTGGCATCCTCATACCAACGGGCAGGCAGAAGCCGCTAACAAGAACATCCTGAACATCTCGAAGAAGCGCCTCGACGGTGCCAAAACCCGCTGGCCAGGAGAGCTGTTAGGTGCTCTTTGGGCTTACAATACTGCTCCCTTCGAAGTCACTCAGGAATCGCATTTTTCCCTATCCTTCGGAATGGACGCAATCATACCTGTCGAGCTGGAATACTTCTCCCCCAGAATAGAGGTTGCAGCTAACTTTGATCCCGAAGATTTACAAACCTGGATGAATGAGAATGATGATTCACGACGAGTTGATCTGGATCTCCTGGAGCAGAAAAGACGATTGGCTGCACTCAAGTGTCTGGAGCACAAGCGCTGGGTCGAACGATATTTCAACCGCAAGGTTAACCCCAGGGATTTCATTCAAGGTGATTTGGTGCTCAAATGGCGATTGCTCGCTGGCAATAATCTGGGGGTCCCTAAGCTTGAACAAAACTGGGAAGGACCTTACATCGTGCGTGAGGTTGCAGGATCTAACGCGTACCATCTCATAACTTCTGAAGGCACTCAACTCCCTAGGATTTGGAGCAGAGATGATCTGAAGAAGTTTTATGCTTAATCTCCATCCTTATTCTCCCCGCACAGGAATTCTTTGTGCAGATTCATTCAGGAATTCTTTATACAGATTCAGGGGACATTTTCTTCCTGGTTTCTTTCATCTGTTCAGACATCTTATGTTTTGGGACCTCTAATGACAATGATATTTATACTGAGGCATTCATATTATCTAAAGCACGACCGGCTCATCTTTTATTCAAGCATCGTGCGACAGGCTCATATTCTAACCTCAAACTCTCCACTATCGTACTCGAGGTTGCCATACCTCGTATACGATGGTTCATTATACTCACTCTTTATATACGGAGGTCACCGAGCCTAGTCACGCCTGGCAGGCGGGGTCTCCTTAGTATGCTTGATTATCTCCCCACTTAAATCTCCATTTACCTGAGAGTCAATTGAAAAGTTGCTGTTTGCATGTAGGTTCATATGATATCAAAAAATTATTTATCTTTTTTTTTTCTTTTTCTGTTAACGTGGATGATGTCTATTTCTTTCATCTTCATGCTAAACTAGTTGAAACAGAATAAGCAAATTTGGTTGTAAATTGGTACATTTCTGTTGGTCTGATTCCTTAGTTCAATTTCAACTATTTTTTATGATATATTTCACATCTTTTCCAGGATGATTAGTCACGTATGAACATGAAGTCTACCATACATTTATTGATGTGAATGACATAAATTTCTTGAACATAGTTTGAAGAACATAACTTGAACATAGCAAATGATATTTGTCCTTTACCAGTGTGATACTCTTTTAATAAATTTAACAAATAATATTGAAACCTTACAAAATGTTATAGCATATAAAGTTGTTCAAATTCCAACATGGTATGTTATTGTTCTAGGAACATTTTGAATTGCTGATGCTGATACCTACAAGTACAAGGAAAACTACAATATGTGTGTCCAAACTAATTAGACAATGATAGCGAATCAGAGTTTGCTCAACATGAATAAACTATGATATAATAATGATAAGATTTAGAATAATTTTAAGATTCAAGGAACCAATGCATGAATCTGCTAAAAAAAGTTTCGTGAATATTTAATCACCAATATTCAGAAAGATTCACATAAATCTTATGCATGAAAAGCAAACTAACCTAACATGCCGACCATCTCCATAGGCATCTTTCACAGAGACTGCATCAGCACTCAACTGTTCCTTGATCTGCTTAACAAGATGACAAGAGAAAATTACAAATCAATAATGCCATGCAAATATAAACAAACAGCACCAGTAAAAATAAAGCATAGACTGCATAAACAAAAAGCAATAAAAAGAAGATGTGGAGTTCTGAATATATGAGATAATTACAGTTAATGTTTTATTTGGTATTCAATTTCTTATGTTATTTGTAAATTACTTATTTAAATAATTTGTTTGTCAGATTGTTTCATATTTGTATATTAACTGGTTTTAATTTTTCTTTTGTTGTTTTTCACCACATGAATGTAAGGAGTGGAGTAATCTTGAATGAGAAGTTATAATATGATACCAATAGTAAATCAAATTAATCTTTGTGGATTAAACATGGTTAAAATCTAAAATAAGAATATCCTTAATTTTCTCCAACCTGATACAACTTCCACATTTTTCTCTTCCCACCTTTCCTTTGAGTAAATCCACTAATTTAACTAGATCATTGCATGGATGGCACTTCTCACATGAATTTTTAAAAAGTAAACCCAAACTTGAGAATTGGATGGGAGATCTGAAATGTTTATGTTGATTTAGATGAGTTTTACGTCAGTGCCATCTACACTGATGGGTAATGTAAATTTAAGTTGCCACAGTACCTTTAATATAAGCTTTGCAAGTTTAATCATATGTCTACATACTTTTGCCAACATCTTCAAAACCTCAACCTGTAAGCAAATCATCCAAAACTTTGTATTGGGTTCTACCATTTTTCTGCTACATTCATTTAGTATATTTCAAAGTGTTGAAAATTTTAGCTTTACATTTTTCCTTTAATTTGCATTTATTATTGTATAGGAGAGAGTAAGGTGTGGCACCTATTGAGGACAAAATAAGGGAATGATGCTTAAGATGGTTTGGACATGACCATTATTGATGATTAGAGGCTCTCTTGTGTGTAAATAAAAGGGGATCCAACTCATAGTGTTGAAGAAATGAAGAGGTGGAACAAAAGGCGATTTGGGATGGTCATAAAAAGTATCCTTAATTCATTTGTACTCACAGAGAATGTTGCTTTACATAGAGTTGATTTGAAAATAGAAATTCATATAGGTGACCCGACCCCAAGCAGCAGTGATGAGGCTTTTTTATCTTTCATTTGAATTGATCTATTTAAACACTCACTTGGCAACATCCAACCCGAGTATGCACTCTTAGACATCAAAATACGCTTCATGTTTTTGTATAATATCCATTGGAAGCAGTTAGATGCACACGTTGAACAATCAAGAATGTATCTAAATGAACCACCATAAACATTTTCTTAGGAAGCAACACCGTGAGCTATCAGCAATCGAATCAAGTCAAAATCATGAGCCACTACTAGGAAAAAGGACTGAAATTAAGAGCCCCATAAAAAAGAAAAATTTAAGTGAAATTAATGATACTTTGACCAAAGGAAAAGTGCAGCCACCTTCGTCTCCATGGACTGTATTGCCGTGGAGTCAATCGGCACCGAAGAATCAGAGTCCTGCGACGCCCGCGTGCTGCAGAGCTTTCGAAGATGGCTTCCAGCAGGCAAGAACAGCGGCAAGAAACACATCGACGTCGGCTTCGCCATTACACTACGCGGAAAACGAAGCCACCTCAGTCCGGCCTCCTCCGCGAAGAACGATGGGGAATAGATAACCCTCTTTCCAACCGAATCTGCATCGCAGGACGCGGAAAGCCACTGCCTCGTGCGAGGCCTGTGAGCGGGAGGAGGAGAACAAACGTCGAAGACGGCACCACGGCCGGAGCAGAGCAGAGACACCAGCGGCGGAGGGTGCGACGATCTAATGACCAAGGTCTGTCCGCCGATCATCATCGTCAGCTCAGGCGTGCCCGACCGAGCGTAACCCTAAATTGCCACGATTAATCGAGCCTACCATAGCCGCTCCAACCGAGATCGACTAATTTTTTTTTTTTTTTTCGATAAAAAGATCGACTAATTTTATTGGAACGGAGAATTTAGATTGGAATGGAGAGTCCGCCTGATTTCTATTTTTAAAATATAAATAACATATTTATTAATTTAATAAAATTATTTATTATTTACATATATAAATATATATTAGGTATGATTAAAATATCTATAACATTAATTCACTTTCAATTTTTAGCAAAATTAATTTATTTTTATTTTTATTTTTATTTTTATTTTTATTTAAAAAAAATTATTTCATGGAAGAACTTGGATTAACTCGATTAAGTCTCTAGCCAGTTCGAAGACGATATGAGGCAGCATGAACTAAATAGACAGCACCACGGCCAGAGCAGAGCAAATACCCCATTAGTATTTTTTATTGTTTGGGCTAAGAGATTATAACTACATATGTGCAAAATAATTTGAAAGTGAAAGTGAGAAGTAATGTCTCGTCTTATTCTTCAACTTAGAGTTTTTTGATTTTAGTATTTTGTCTTGTCTGTGAGCACTTTTCTTCCAACTTCAATAGCCAAGTGATTATCAATATAAAACTTAATTCGATATGTTTATTGATATCATCAAAATTATCATCAACAGTTTGAAACACTCTATCAACCTCAAAGACCCAGGAATAGTATACCCAATAAAAAAATTAACTTTGCAAATCACATGTATTAAAACAATAAATAACTAAATAATTTCATATCATTCACATCCAACAATAATAACTAACTTTATTTCATGTAATAAACAACTCTAAACAAAGTATTAAAAGAACAATCACAGGTACCTCAAATGATAAAGAATTTGCCGACATTGCTAGAGTAACAATGTCTGATAAATATAAATGGGGCTACAACATCAATGTCAAACATTTGATACAAAATTTAGAACATATAAGAAGAGAATGAAGATCTCATTCCCAAAGATTTACGCGCACATAAGAATATCCCACCATACGACCAAGAGGAGCGCATAGGCAATGAACTATTGGTACTTGTGTAGCATCAACGTTTGATCTCTGGCTACCAAGGAGGATGGTCGACCTCCCGGGTCTCAGGAGGTTCAGGTTTCCAACCAGGTTTCTCGTCCCAGTACATGTCATAGTATACATGACCAGGATCATGATTCATCACACAGCACCATATTCCTGCATATCTCTTCACACGATTTCTAAACTTTGCCTCCCTCTCCTGTCTCACAAAATCAGTAAACTCACCAATTATGTCGTATGCAAGATTAGAGAGGAAGAACATGCATAAATAAGTCTAGTGTCAACTTACTTTGTCATAAAATCCTTCAAAAGCATCAATCATAGACGAGAACTCTATCACTTTGATATCCTTAAGTAATGAAAAAAGCCGCAATATCTGCACGGAGAGAATCTTGTCATCTAAGAAAGCACGCAATCAGTTTGCTATAGCTAAATAGATGGTTCTTTTGACATGAAAATAGGGTCTGTCATGATGATAAAGCACAAGCTTAGCCGTAGAGTTCTCATACAAAGCCTCCTAATTTTGCACCCAAAAAGCACGACATCTTAAAATCACGTTATTACTTATATAGCTCAAGAACTTCTCTCTTTCTAATGTAAATATTTAAATTATATATCCCACCACCTAAAAACCTGCCATTCTGTTATCCTAAAAGCCTTTCAGGAGTCTTTTCCACCGGCCTTTTTCAAACTGGTTTATTACAACCTACGCCCACCCTCTTCGCCCTTAGCGTTACAAGGATCACCAACATGGTATTGCCCTTTTTTTAATAATAATAATAATAATAACAATAATATATATATGTACATACAATTCCATGCCAGTCATGTAAATGGCAAAGTTGTAGCTTTATGTTAAATGTCATATTACAACAACAACAACCAAGCCTTAATCCCACTAGGTGGGATCGGCTACACGAATCCTTTGTTTTAATTGCGCTCTATCAATTAACAAATTCTTATCTAAGTCTAAGTAACTAAGATCACTCCTTATAGTTTCTTATTATATCTTTTTTGGTCTCTCTCTTCCTCTTTATACATGGAATATTATCACTCAATGCTGCCGCTTTGGTATAAACCTGAAGCATTGTTTAGGCATCACCAAATAGTTTATAATTCTGTACGTTGTTCATGTCGTGATTCTAAGCTTAGACTTATTGATCACACGCTAGTTTTATTCAATAAAACTCAAACGAAAGAATGGAATATCTAAAAGCATCTATTCGTAAAATGGAACTGAAGCATCAATGACAACAAACAACTCCTATCAGCAAGCAGCCTTTAGTTCATAATAACGTCAAAAGCTAAGGGTGGGGAAGATACCATTTCTTCGGAGCTATGCTTTGGCCATATGAGAATTCCCCGTCGACTTGTTTCATTTGTTGCATGACACTTTGTTGATTGCTGCTCACAAAGCTGAACTTGGGTATATGATTCCTTCACCTAAATCCATTTACAAAAGAATAACTGCTATGCAAGAAAGAAGACAGAAACCACTGGCAGCGTCTTATTCATGATTTCTCTATTACCATCTTAGGAAGTCTTGGATTCTGGAGGAAGGAATATTCCCTGAAACCAATCTTCCGTCCAAATTCATCCTCAGGAAGGCTTTTCAACATAACGTTTACCTACATAATCTATTGCCATTAGAGTTGCAGAATAGAAAGAAAAAAAGACAGCATTATGGTGTTAGGCAATCCAATATGACAATTTTTCTAAAACAACACAATGATTCATCCCAATATTTAGCTATGCAATTACCACTGGAGTAGACTAAGATCCAATGCAATAAGAGCAATTTCTAGATACATGTTCTTGGAGAATTCTGCCACAAGAATTTTAATCTGTGGGATTGCTAAAGAATTTAATCAAGGATTTAAAATAAACGTTGATAAAATAGATACTGCAGTCATAGAATAGGCAATCTAAGGAGCATATCTAGTAAAGTAGAAGATGAAATTTATGAGGAAAAGCCACATAGAGCAAAGATAAGAGCTTGGGGTTGCAGTGATTACCTCGAATACATGGTCCATAGGGCAAAGAAAAGGTTGTCTAGTTAATGTTCCGTTCATCACTCCAGGATGTCCAAACCACATTCTATCAAACCTGCACCATAGTGGAGGCATTACCTAAAATAGGAAAAGGATGTTAGCCCACATGCTGTAACATGCCTAACATAAACAATGCACGAAAGAAATGGATAAGGTCCCACTTCATAGAGATTGCATAAGGTTGGTTCTTTTGAAAATTAAGGGCTAACGCACACAAAGTTATACTCTTAGTAAAGGATCTCCAACATAAAAATGTCAGCCTAATAATGTGGCTGGTTTCTTGGCACATTTTGTTACGTTAGTTAGGTGATTTTTGTTGGGATAAGAGTATGCCCCTCCCCAAAGACTTCTGGAACATCCTCAAAAGCGATGTTGGCCGACTCTTACACTATTTTTGTACTAGTTGTAGTGTAATGCTATCGCAATGCCAATTTTTAAAAACAAAAATGAAATTATCTATTTAATAGTGAAATTATCTTTAATAAGGATAATTTGATGCGGGACGGAAAACGATGCCAATGATAATTTATATTTATATTCAGCAAAATCAATTAGCAAATTATTTTAATTAAGAGAAAAATATTTTCTAGATAAATTATATGATAAATAAGATTTTTGAATCCCGCAAATTAAGATATTTTAAAATTAAAATTAAATTGGATCGTATGATAAATAAGAATTTATCAATTTAGATTAGGGTGTCAATTTAAATTCAATAAATCAGATCCGAGGTTCAGGAATTTAGGACAGACGTCTCACAGTAAAATCCAACAGTAATTAACACACAAGAAATTATCGGATCACACAATTAGAGCCAAATATATAATTCAAGTCAAGCGAATAATTTATGTAGAAATCAAATAATCGGCTTAATTGAGTTCAGGAAAGAAATTACCCGGGATTTGAATCGGAGGAGTCACTGACTGATTAACTGAGAGAGCGACGCACGAATAACGCGCAAACGGTGCAAGGGCGCGACGGGCAGGCGAAGGGGCGCGACGGGCAGGCGCAG
>JAEMOT010001546.1:38399-54273 GCA_019297695.1 Apostasia ramifera | reverse complement strand
CTTTAGATACCTTGGATGAATTATACAAAATGATGGCGAAATAGATAATGACGTTATTAGCAGAATTCAAGCAGGTTGGGTAAAATGGAGAAATGCTTCTGGTGTGTTATGCGATAGAAAAATTTCATCCAAAATTAAGGGTAAATTTTATAAAACTGTAGTAAGACCAGCGATGATATATGGTGCTGAATGCTGGCCTGCAAAGAAGAAACATACAAATAAAATAAATGTTGCAGAAATGAGAATGTTAAGATGGATGTGTGGATATACACGAAAGGATAGAATGAGAAATGAGTATATCCGAAAGAAAGTTGGTGTTACACCAATTGAGGATAAACTTAGAGAAAGTCGGCTTCGATGGTTTGGACATCTAAATCGTAGGCCAATTGAAACCCCAGTTAGAAAAATTGAGTTATTGGATTTTGCCCATGTACAAAGAGGAAGAGGGAGGCCAAAGAAGACATGGCAAGAAACTATAAGGAGTGATCTTAGTTACTTAAACTTAGATAAGAATTTGGTAACTGATAGAGTGCAATGAAACAAAGGATTCATGTAGCCGACCCCACCTAGTGGGATTAAGACTTGGTTGTTGTTGTTGTTGTTGTTGTATAAAATTCTCATGGTCCTCACTCTTCCCCATCATTTATGGTAAGAAACCAGACTGACGAGAAAAGAGGAAAAACAAGAATTGAAATAACTATAAAAAATTAAATGATAATACAAAATTTGATGAAGTTTTCCTCCCAAGTACAAAAACTATCATTAAAAATATATGTAAAGTCAAGTGGTTTAACAAATTTGATGCTAGATCCGGATTTTGGCAAATAAAATTAGAAGATTTAAAATATATACAATCAACTACATTTTCTACTCCATTTGACCAATTATAATAGAGATTAATGCATTTTGAATTGAAATATGTGCCACAAATACTTCAAAAATAGATGAATCCTGTATTATCTCAATATGATAATTTTATTACAATATATAAAGATGATATACTTGTGCTTTCTTTTATTAATGAACACAGGAATTTAGAAATTATAAAAAAAAAATTTAAAACATGGAATTTATGGAGAAATAAAATAGAATATCTAGCAAGAATAATAAATCAAGGAAAAATTGCTCAGCAGGAACACATAATCATAAAAATCAAAAAATTCTCTGATAACTTTGAAACTTTAGAAAGAACTACAAAGTTTTTTTGGAATCCTTAATTACAGATGAAGATATTTACTAAGACTAAGCCATTGGCTATAATATGGAAGGCCAACTGAGGCAAAGGATGCCGGATGTGGTTGATGTGGGTGAGATCACCGCGGAAACAGTGGCATCATCCGGATGGGAATTGGCATTGAGCGTAGAGAAGCAGTTGCTGCCGATCCCTATTTAGGAATTTTAGATGAGATAATTATAACCTAGTCCCTTAGCTTTTGATACTGTTACAAACAAGTCCAATCATCTTAATGAGTCAATTTTGATCCATATTTAACCCAATTGGTTCCAATGTAAACCTAATTGACTCAAATTGACTCAAATTGACACAAATTGACACAAATTGACACAAATGTAAATATAAGACTCAGAGTGGGAATTCTCACCGATACATGATACAATGAAATGTCTAACGCAATAAATAACCCAAATGACAAATAAAACTCAAAGCAACATACATCCACAACAAATCCATAGGTGAATTGATCATGCACTGCATCAAATACAACATTTGTTGATGGTAGAAACTAGATATATAAGAAAACTTTAAAGAAAAGAAGATTCATTATAATGACATAAATGCAAAAACAATGAGAATGGTATAGTGACCCGATAAGAGTTCAAAAAAGTAGTGTGTTAATTAAAGATTGTGGTATTTAAGAATTTATATAAGAAGTTGGACACAGAAAGAGAAAGACATATATATGTTTGCCAAGGTAATATGTATGAAAACTAAATACTTAGTGAAATACAAGGATAAGAATTAGAAAATACATTTCAGGGAAGAGGATATTCAATATAGATGTATGAGTTATTTTTATAAGCTTTTCAATGATTGTTGTGAAAATTAGTTAATTTAAGCAAACTTAGCATGCGAAAGGAAAATAAAAATTGCTTGTGTATCCGACATATTAGTAAATTTGAAGTTTGTGCGGCTTTAAAGAAGGCGGAATGTAAAAAAAAGAACTAGAAGACATTTTAATAGATGTTTGGAAATACATGAGAGGTGGAGTTTCTTAGCTCGCCAGATTATTTAATATGATTATAATGATTAAAAGGATGCCAAATAGAAAAGAATACATTGATACATATTTACAAGAATAAAGGTAATGTATAAGATTGTTCGAGCTATAAAGAATTTAAATTAATGAGTTTTATTTTAAAACCTTGAGAATGAGTGATCGAGTATAGATTATACCATATAATAGTCTTAATTTGGTTTTATGTTAGGTACATCTACTAATATGGAAGTTATTCATTTGTTGAGAGGTTAAATGGAGAATGTTATGGAGAGAAAAAAAGATCTATATTTGGTCTTTATTTATTTAGACAAGACTTATAAAATGTGCTTTGGAGAGTTTTAGAAAAAAAAAAAATTTCGCTACTTATATTCAAGTTATTAAAAATATGTATAAGGGGGTTGCTATTTATGTTCGAACACAATAATACCAAGACTAATGATGTTATTTGGTATTAATTACTAGCCTCTAAAGCAGAAATATACTAGTGTTATGGAGATGGGGATGCTAGGGTGGATGAGTAAGTATACACCAAAAGGCAATCTGAGAAATGAGTTTATCTGTAAAAAGTTGGAGTAGCTTCAATTGAGGATAAACTCAAAGAAAATTGCCTTAGATGACCTGGACATTTATATTATAGGTTGATAAAAACTCTAGTAAAAAGATGCTACCCATGTAAAAAGAGAAAGAGGAAGAGGAAGACTAAAAAGGTCATTGCAAAAAATTATAAAAAATGAGAAATTGTTGTTTCATAGAATGCAATGGAAACAAATAATTCATGTAGCTGACCCCACCTATTGGAAAAGTGACTTGGTCATAGTTCTTCTTGTTGTTGTTGTTGTGTGTATTGGTGTTTATATATATGTCTACATTTATATATACGTATGTATATATATACATACATAAACACATGAATGTGTATATATATGTATGTGTAACAGTGACATTTTTATAATTATCGTTTATTGATTTATGTGGATTATTTTATTTTATTATTCATTGTATTTAACTTCAAGATTTTTTTTTTTAATTTACTTTAAGGGCATGTTTAGTCTCACATTGTCTATATGGTTTTTTTAAAATGAAGAAGATAAAGGCTAGGCAATAGTATTTTTAGGAAAAATATTGTTAAAATATTTAAGAGCTAGTACTATAGAAGATAAAATTGATGCAGGCAGAATTTAGAACACGAATAGGAATTATGTGCTTTTAGAAGAAGTTTTTCAAAATTATATGGAATATGTATGGTAATTATCCATATCACAATATGATTACTAACCATAGAATATTTTAATAAACTGCCAACTCTTTGGGATAATAAGTGTAAAAAAGAATATCCTACTTATACATATAAACTAGATCAAGAAGTATTAAAAGAAGATGTTAGCAAAAAAAGAGTTTGATGTGCTTGCATGTATTCACAGAATTTTGTAAAGAACAAAAACTAAGAAACTTATTCTATAAAGGTAAAAGTGCTATAAAATTCACTAAAGGAAAACATAATAGATATTGTGCAAATGTTCTACCAACATGGAACTGTTCCGCAGCATAACATGCATGGTGGACCTCATTAAAAATATAGGAAAAATTGGAAAAGGAAAAATTAATGTCAAAAGAAATATTGGTCCTTGCAAAATACTAAAAAATTTAGATTAAAATATATACTAAAAAAGATATATAAAAGGAAGAGATATTTTAAGAAAAATATATAATTTTAAGAAAACCATGCGGATGTTTCAAATGTGGAGAATATTATGCTAATAACTGTAAAAAAGAAATTAAAAAATTAGAACATTTTAAACTGGTAGAAAATTATTATGATGTAGTATAAGGAAAAGATATTAATAATTTATCTGATATAGATTATGAAATATCCTCTATAAAAGAGGAAGATTTAAAAAATTTAGATGATTTTGATTCTAGTAGTGACACAGAATTAATCGAATCATTTGAAGAAGAACCTTGTATTGGCTGCATATTTATAATAAAAGAAGAACTTGATGATAAAGAACAAATATATAAAATTGTAGACTCACCAGTTAATGATCATAATGAACAAATTATTTTTGATACTTACATCAAAAATTAATAGAACTGAAAAATGATGCCATAGCGAAGATATATATATGTGTGTGTGTAAAGAAAAATTTACTTTGCAACTAACTAAAAGAGACATACATTTTAATGAGTATTTTGAAGGTACGACAGATAGCTTTGAAGCACCTAAATCTATAAATAAGCTCTAAATTATCACATTTAAAATATATTAAAAAAAAGTTGAAAATGAACAATGAATAAATACTTACATTTAGAATGTTTTCAAGTTACTACAAATGCTAATTTTAGGGCAGAATTAGATTCACCAATTATTTATCTCAATTTTCGTGAATTTTTTAGGGGTATATCCAATAATATCTTTACTATCTGGGTATCTGTTATTATGACTCTAACATAATATAAATTACTGGCATCATTGTAAAGGATTAATTTGTCTCAGTTTTTGGTACTATTTTTTTAGAAATTTTATTTATTAAGGTTTTCAGATATTTAATTTCTCGTCTTTTCTTTACTAAGTTGAATTTTTATTTAATTTGTTTCCCATCTGGATTTTTTTTTCATTATCCTTTTTATATAATTTGTTTATTTGGTTGATTTTTTCTTGTAAATGTATAATCTACATATATCATGCAGCCGTTGTTAAATGGGGAGGATGTTTTGGAAGTATTTCGCTAAGTATTGAGAAGACAGGTGAGAATCAGAGGCTCCTCACCACTGATTTGGAGATCCTCGCATAGTGGGTGCTATGATCAAGATCTAGGGTTGCAGAGTGGCTGCAAGTTTCTCTTCTTGGATGTCCATTGAGGCCCTTTAGTGGTTAGGACTTCATTGGTCATTCATTTCTTCTCGTTTTATGTTATTCCCCTGTTATCATGATTTTCAGCTTGATCCTTTGCTTCAAGTTATTGGTTTGTTTTCTTTTGTAAGAAACTTCTAGCACTTTAAATCAAAGTTTTCAATTTTCTGTTGAGGCCAATTTCAATCTTTACTTATATTAATACCTTGACAATTAATGAGTTGTTCATAAATATTTTATTGTCCGGCTTTGGTAAGATATTATGCCATGAAATGATCTGGGCTACTATGCATGAAATGTTATCTCCTTAATAGCTAGATAATTGCCTTTGATTTCTTGCTTAAGTTACTAAATTTCATGGCTCTTCTTAAATTTCCAAGAAATCTCTTGAATCACACGTGGATGAGCAAACTGGAGGTCTATTTTGAAAGGCTTTATTCAAATCTCCTCTAATTTGAATGATATGACATAATGCATATTTAGACTTTTGCAAGTTAACAGCATATGCCTCATCCATAACCAATTTGCATAAGCAAACCCACGCTGCATCAGTATTAGACTCCCCTAGTTCATCCCTCGCTATTTTGCAATTGCAGTTAATAATTATCATCCACATAAGATTAATTTCCCCAACAATGTCACTACTCAATTTCTAGGATTCTCTCTTAAAGAAATTTTTATTCTCATCCTTTAGATTCCACTTTCAAGTCCAAGAGCACTATTTCGACTTACTGTCGTTTCTCCAGCACTTCATCTTAAAATCTAAGATCATTAATCGATGTTGGGCAGTCAAATTTTCACTTAGAATCATCTTACAATCTCTACAATCTAAGCAATATCATTTATTTACAAAAAAATAATCAATTTACATTAATGTCCAGTCTTATAAATACTTAAATGTTCATCTCTTTCTTGAACAAATATTAACAATCATAAATTTATAAGAAAGAAAAACTTTATATATATATAATGTTCATGTCTGAGTAAAGTGTCCCTAGACTAGTCAACAAACAAAATTGCCATTAAGAATGCTATTTAATTTATCATTTTCCAATGAAGAACTTCTCAAAAACAATTTTCTGATACATGCTTTGGCTTACATAGATCATTATCCAACAAATGACACATGATGTAGAAAGAAAGATTGTTTTTATAACAAAAACTCATTTTAATAACAGGAAACAGATAAATTAAATGTTGCATAATGGGCATTGTAAAGTATGGAAAAATAAAAGAAAATAGATTCTACTTCCATGCCTCGACTCCAACTGGAGATAATCAGCATATTTAAGGGTATTATGCAAGCTTACAATACAGCATTTAACACATAGTTTTAGGCAAGCCTCTAATCCAAAACTAAAATATGGTCTCACTTTTTCTGAAATCTTATGCAAAAAATAAGCAACTAACGGGAGCAAAAGATTCTGATATCATGTAGTCTGTAGCTGTAAGGGCAAAAAAAATGACTACTTTATAAAATGGCAAACAAAATATGATGAATTAAATTCACAACCATGTTGACTCACCAGTGTTCGGTTTGCCAATGATGCAATAGCAAGCGCGGTCCTTATTTGGTTCAACTGATAAAAGAACAAGAAATCTTGAGTTGACTACTTTGTTAGGCAACTATTTCATGGAAAATTGCCATGAGAAATTGAGAGGAGTCATCCTTACTTGGTAATTAACTAACATGAAGTGGGATTCAAGAGTATGTGCACCATCGAACAACAAGGCCTTTGGAATCCTTGGTTTAAAAGACAGAAAACCTCCTGCAAAAAACTTAGGTTAGGAGAGAGAAGGAAAAATATATCTATAGAAATATATTAGGCCCACTACATCAGCTCATGTACTTGTAATGGTATTCATTTATTTCAAAAACTAATTATTGCTCCTATGACCTCTTATGTGGTTCTTGGAGCATACACTTTTTCATATAAAAATATGTACACATTATTCATTATTTCAAATCAATTTGCACCACGAGTTATGTTCTTTGTTGTATACAAGGATGGAAAAAATAATCAAAACATGAAACCCTCTCAAAACCTGCTAAATACTCCTGAATTATTTCAGACTATCCTCTTGAGCATTGGCCTTTAATTCCAATTCTTTTGCTGCCAATCATTGGATAGCTGGATTCTACAAGGCAGCAAATGTCCTCGGATTATTTTTTCCCTCCTAAAAATCAGTCATCATCTCCGGACCATGTCATTTGATGTGATGAAGCCCCACGCACCTCCATTTCCACGTTGGTTTTTAAAAATCATCATCCTCTGTAATCTTTTCCAACTTGTCTAAAATATAAATTGTTGATCTCCGGGAATAAATCCAAATTGTCTTTTTGATATAATGGTAACTCTTCTTTAACTTTTGTACAAAAACTCTCCAAAAACTTTATATGAATCATAAGTGTGATCCCACAATCTTGAATGTGACTTGAATTCTTCAGCAATACCTTGGAAAAATCATTTTCAACTTGGTTCAATTCCTTGGACAATAATGTCGATGAAGAATCTATAGACTTCTACATCCAAATTGCTAAAGCAATAAGATGTTGAAGGCTAGTTTCAAATTGACTAGTTAGTTGAATTCTTTCCAAGAGGATGAAATGGTTGAAGCCGAAAATTGTGGAAGTCAATAAGATATGCGAGAGGTTCATCAGAGACTGTCAATGATCATTATCATGACTTTGTCTTCATCTCAACTTCAAAATGAATTCTTTCCAAGAGGATGAAATGGTTGAAGCCGAAAATTGTGGAAGTCAATAAGATATTCGAGAGGTTCATCAGAGACTGTCAATGATCATTATCATGACTTTGTCTTCATCTCAACTTCAAAACGCAATAAACTGGAATGTACAAGAGGCATAACCAGTTGTTAGAAGCTACACGAATTAAGGATATATTTGGAAAATTGAGAACAATCTAGTCATGTCATGTCACCCGCTTGTCTCCTCTAGATAAGGAGAAAAGATTAGGGTTTTCCATAGTGTCCATATATCCTTGTATGTGTAATAGTTCTCTATGTGTGCGCAATGAGTTTTAACCTTACGATTAGCGCTACTGTATGGGAGAGCTCTTCTCCTTCTCACTATATCCCTCTACAACTCCTTGTTTCTTCTTTCATTAGTCAAGCTTTTCACTCGGTTGTTTTCCTTGCAAGGATTTCTACAAAACTTTCTGGTATTCATCTTCATCTTCTCTTTCTAGTTTTACTTTTGTGATCTTATTGTGTTGATATTTGTTTTGGTTTTTCTGATTACATTGAAGGTTCATCAAGCTGCAATCTTCCACTGTTATGTGCTCTATCAAATTGGTAACAAAGCAAAGATGGGGGATGGGGTAAGCGTGGGTTCAATGGCGACTATGAAGCACAACATTGTGAAATTGAATAAGAACACAAGATAAGCTCTCTGGCAGGTGAAAATGAAGGTGATACCAGTCCAACTGCACCTAAATGATACTTTGCTTGTCAAATGTAACAGCCGTCTACAATGTCAGTTAAAAAAATGGGAGAGACCCAAAAACACAATCCAGATTAAGGTATAGATGTCTAAACAAATACTCCAAAACTGCCAAAACGACATGACAGCACCAGTGATATGCCTTAAGTCTGCGTCATTGTACACGATGAAGAGTTTGTTAAATAAACTCTTACTCAAAAAAAGCTATACTCCCACCACTTCACTGAAGAAGTTAGCATCAAGTTTTACATAGATGAGCTTAAAAGCATGAAAGCATAGTGACAAATCTAGAGATGATAAAAAAAAGTACAAGGACAAATTAACTCTGCTTCTACTTTGCTCACTTCCCCTTCCCCATAAGAACATCAAGGATTCTATTTTGTATGAGAGGGACTTCATCACAATGGAAGACATACCTCAAGCACCGTTGTTAAAAACTCTTCTTGTCACAAAAGCCAGTCCTTAACTAAAGAGCCTCCCAACAAAACCTATTCTATTATTATAGCAAGAAGAAGTGTCATGTCACAACAAATAGCTACAAGTCAAAGAATTTATCTCAAAAACAGGGCAAATTTAGATCAAACTAGTACAACCAGAAAGAGTAGTACTAGCAGCATGCTTCTTATCAGAGAAGAGGGTGAGACATCTAATTCTGATTAGATAATAGATTCATCTTGTTCCTTCCACACAATGCCAAGAGTAGTTTTTCGACTTGTGCATTAGTCTCTACTAGAGCAGCCTTAATGGATAATGATGCATCATGCAGAGTTAGAGTTGGAACTAACAAAATTATGATGATCCATATTTGAAAAAAATTTAGGATATTCTATGATATCATATAAACTTTATCAGAGGTAAGATATGTTCCTCAGCTTAAGAGAAAGCTTACTTCCTCTACTCTGGACAGAAGGGATCTTTGATATGCTCGTGAAAGGGAAGTATTAAAGGTACCATGTGGTGCTATGACTTTGATGAAGGGTTATTTTAGGCAAGATGATCGACTCTACACTTTGAAACGATGTATAAAAATAGGAACAATGACCTTTAGTACTTCATCTTCTGAAGAAATGACTACGGTGTGGCATTTCGATCTCATCACATGAATGGAACAGGATTTGCTAAACTAAGCAAACTCGAACTCCTTTGTAATCAATAAATTGTAAAAGTAAACTTAACATGAGAAATGTGTGCAAGTAAACAAATAAGACTCTCCTTTGACAAGGTAGTACATAAGACAAAGAAGACTCAGGATAAAGAAGCCTTTGGACTTCATTCACTATAATATGACAGTTGTTTTAGGAAGGTGCCAGCCCACTTTATGAAGCAAAAATCAGATGTTTTTATGATGATCAAGAGACTAAAAAGTAATAATAGTCTGGAGTTATGTTCCAACACTACTACAAGGATGAAGAAATTGTTCAACATAGAACATATATCAAAAAGCCACAACAGAATGGTGTGGCAAAGCGATATAGCAGGACGATTCTTGAAAAAACAAAGTGTATGCTCCTAAGTCCTAACTATGGGGTTGTTGAAATCCTTTCAGGCAGAATATGATCAATCACTAACCTCACTCAATGTAAAAGGCTCCAGAGAAGGTTTGGTCGAGTAACTGTGATTACAAAGTTGAGGATCTTTGGCGGTTCTACATATGCTCATACAAAAGTGAAGCTGGATTCAAAGTCAATGAAGTGCATATTCTTTGGACATAGAACAACAAAGTAAGTGGTTTTAGACCATGGAGTCCTGAAGAGTAAGAAAACATTTTCAATCAAGATGTGATTTTGGACAAGCAAACTCTGTTGTGGAAAACTACAACCCTTTGGAAGTTAATGTCCAATATATTTCCAACAAAGTGGAGTCAAAGAAAGAATTTTGACACGCCCCTTTAGAAGTGAAAAAAAAGCTAATGAAGGTGGAGCAGATGATGAAGTGCAGGTTCTTCCAACAACATAGCCTTCTTTTATAGCAAAGGGCAAAGAAAGAAAAATTTTCAACAGCCACATAGGTACGAAGATGTGAGTCACATGCATTATCAATGTCTAAGGAGATAAATGCTCTCGAAAAGCCCAGAATGTTCAAGAAAGCGGTTTTGTGCCGAGACTCCCCCAAGTGGTTAACGGAAGGAGAAAAGTAGTCTCTTCAAAGAAAATAGACCTAAGAACTTGTAGAGCTTCCTAGAGGCAAGAAAGCAGTTCAATGCATGTTGATATTCAAGAATAAAGGAATACTTTTTTTGAGTTCTAAGAATGAAGGAATACTAAAAAAAGAAGAAACATGCCCAAAACCAGACTAGTGGCAAAGGGCAATAGATAAATTCCTAGTGTCAACTTTACTGACATGTTTTCTTCAATTGATTATCCTACTTGAATTGGTGGCTCGATTCAACATGGAGTTGGAGCAACTTAATGTCAGAACAAATTTTCTGCATGTTGAGCTTGATAAGATTTACATGAAATAACTCGAGGGTTTCATGGTGAAAGGCATGCAAAATCGAGCCTGTAGTTGAATAATCCCATGGCTTGAAGCAATCTCCGGATCAATGGTACAAGAGATTAGACTTCTATTACTCACCATGGATTTTCGATATCTAACTTTGCCAAGTGCATTTATTTTAAGAAGTTGCAAGATAATCCATATGTCTATTTACACCTATACATAGATGACATGTTGATCTCCACAAAACATGTCGGAAGAAATTGAAAGACTTAACCATCTTCTAGATGCTGAATTTAAGGTTAAAGATTTATGTGCAACAAAGAAGAATTTAGCAATGGAATTCATTGAAATTGAAAACACTAAAAGCTATGGCTCTCTCAAAAAGGTCACATTCTAAGGTGCTCGATAGACTCAGAATGAAGGAACCAACCAATCTCAACATCATTGTTGGCACATTTTCAACTCTCAACTAAACAAACCTTGACAAGAGACAAAATCTTTCACATTTTGTCTTTACTCTTGGTAGTCATTTATAGCACATAGTAGCATTGTCTACTACTGAAGCCAAGTAGGGCTTATTAGCAAAAATTACAAGAGTTTCCTACAAGGTCAAGATTTATTGTGAGTCAAAGTATGACTTGTTTGACCAAGGATCAAATGTCTTACAGCAAATCAAAACATATTGAGATCAAGTATCACTTTAGCCGAGAAGTAGTTACACAAGGAGAGATACTATTGAAGAAGATCAGCACATTACAACCTAGAAATTATGTTAATGGTGTCTCCATCAACTTCAAAGTTCGAGCATTACTCAACATTAATCTCCATCACCTAAAGAGTGGCATAGGTGTCTGAGAGCAGAAGGAAGCTAAGAGAAGAATTCATCATTAAAGGGCAGATTTGCTGAATGTAACTTCAATTTTTTGACAATACCTTGGAGAACCACCCATTTTCAACATGATACAATTTCTTTCTTCTAAGGCAAGGTTGATGAAGAAGAAACTATAGACTTCATTCTACATTTGATCTATTGAAGCATAGAAATATTAAAGCCAGTTTCAAAATAGTTACTTAGTTGAAGCCTTTCCTAGAATACAAAATGGTTGAAGTCAACATTGTGGAACTTGAAAAGATGAGAGTATGACTACAAGAAGTTCCTCGAAGATTTTGATAACATTCTTTGTCATGGTGTTACTAGACTATCTTTCTTAATCTCCATCTCAATCCAGAAAACAAAAGGTCTGAAAGGGAAACCACCTGGCAGGTGGTGTAAAAATCAGAAAATATTGAAAATTTAAGAAGAATTTTGTTATTCCATGTCACGCCCTTGTCTGCTCCAGGCAAGGAGATTATAGTAGAGTTTTCCATGGTGTGCATACATCCTTGTACATGTAAGAGTTTTCTATATAGGCATCTAGAAAGAGTTGTGAGCTTTTGTGTGTAGCATTTGTATATGTGAGAGCTCTTCTTCTCACTGTAACCTCTGTAACTCTCTTTCTTCTTTGATTTGTGATTTTTTTCTTCACCACTCTGTGGTTTTTCCTTCCACAGAATCTACGGAGCTGTTATCTTCTTTTACCCTTTTTAATT
Source organism: Apostasia ramifera (assembly GCA_019297695.1). Lineage (NCBI taxonomy): Eukaryota > Viridiplantae > Streptophyta > Magnoliopsida > Asparagales > Orchidaceae > Apostasia > Apostasia ramifera. Next base: position 41,693 of record JAEMOT010001546.1, on the reverse strand, counting down.
TTACTTTTCTAATCATGTTAAGTTGCTATTTGTTTTAATTCTTCAAATATATCAAAGAATCATTTAACTGTAGTCTTCTGCAGTTCCCCCTTGTTCTAAAAATTAAGAACAAGAATGCTCTTCTGCAATTCATCAGACACTTTCTTGGTCTTAAAGTAATTTATTGAAGAATCTTGAATAAGTTCATGCATATCATCTCAAAGCTGATGCTTAATGCTTTTTACTTCACTTGTGGAGCATAAGCACTGTGATAAACCTCGGCAATAAAAACCAACTTCACCTAAATGATGCTTTCCCCCATTCTCTTCAATTGTATCATCTTTTAGACTCTTATCCACAATGATACCTGCTCCATTCTTTTTTTTTTCTCAAGGACTTTATACCACAACCTACATTATTAGTTTTCCATCTATCTAAACTTCACATAATTCATGTCATTTCTTGAAGACAAACCACATTGATTCTCCCCCTACACATATTAGCCATCAACTCCTGTTAAAAAGCCAATATTCCAACTCTAGAACCTTATTTGACTTTCTTAGATAGCTTCTTTACCCCTAAACTAGTCCATAACATTTGACAATCCTTGCATATTTAATGGTACATCCAAGTGAAGATATGCCGCATCACTTGTAGGGAACACTCTCACGCTTGCCCCTAAACACTAAACCAAGGCTCTGATGCTGTGAGCCACAAGTGGGGCACTCTCCCAACCATAATAAGGACAGAAATCCATCAAAAAAATGAAAAATATACATTACTTGTCAACCTACCACAAGCCTCTTTCTCAAGATTTTAGTATGGACTATGAAAATAATAAACTATAAAACTCAACATAAATAGACTTATGCTAAAATACAAAAGATTTCAAAAAAAATTAGAAGAACTAGAAGAGATTAAGAAAAATATACCCAATAGGGAGGAAGTTGTCCCTTTGGTAATTTTTTTTTTCTTAATATTGAAGTGTTATTTTTTCTACGATTGCATAAAGGTAAATCAGTAATTTAATCCCAAATTAATGATACAATAACAGAGAAGGATCTATCAATTAGAAGAAAATTAACTAAAGGACCTAAGTGCAGTATTATAAAAAAAAAAGGCCAAAGTGCAATTATTATCAAATCTCGCCAACCTATAAGCTGTTACCAAAAAATAATTTCACAAAAATCCATAATGGGTTCATCTTACAGACAAAGAGAACATTTACTTCCTACAAACAGATCACTTATATAGAGAGAGTTAGAATAGCTTCAGATCAAGTTATATTGTATATGAGAAAATAGGAAAATTAGGATAATGAAGGAAGTCAACCAGAGAGATCATATTTTTTGACTCGCTATCCTGAAGTTTCCATGTGCAAAGGGGTACCTGAAGAATCATAATATGCCGGTTCATCATGAAAAACCATGGCTTCACGTAATCTATGGCGCTTTCCTTCAGTTCCTGCGAACTGAAAGGTAGTATGCACTGCATAAGGCTCCATTCTAAGCTGCTGGAACATGGCCTATAATGAAAAAAAAAATTCAGGCAAATGAGATGATATATAACTTATAGTTGATGCACCATTATAAAATAAAAAAATACAATTTCTAATGAAATCAACAAAACACCATCATTATAAGGTGAGATCTTTTGAAAATTATACCCTAGAACTGCCAACATCATAAAGCGACTTACTTGGACAAAGTACGTGTGACCACTACAGAATATGCTTGATGGCAATATCCCCAACTTAAGCTTGCCATCATAAGCATAAACGAGACCATTTTCACCTTCAACTGATGGTCCAAGAACTTTGTGAACAAGGTCATTAAATCCAGTCTGGTCCCATAAATTTTCATCAGCCACAAGAAGATCTTTCCACTCTTTAGCAAGCTTTTGAGCATAATAAGATGGACGCCAGTGGAAAATTCCAATATTGTAAGCTCCACTGACTGATAGTAGTAATTGAGAAGGAATAAGAAAAGTATGTTACAACATATATCAAAGAACTATGTCCAAAAATTATATAAGAAGCAATTTTGTAGGATCCAAATCCTAAAATACAGATGAACCATTGAAGTATGCATCTCTTTTATACAAGCCTTTCATATTCCCCATTGAATACAGGACTATACATTCATATCATTAGTCGTCACTGATAGAAATAATTACAATGCAAAGTTAGTTTCACAAGAAATGTCAAGCAAAAACTAGGGCAAGATTCATCCATATTACTATGCAGACATTCCTTAAGTTTCTTTTCCTCCGAGAACTGATCTTTTGAACTGATGCAACAATATCATTACCAATTAAATTAAGGATAGAAATAATTATGAACAATGTTGAGATCTACCCCTGAACCATAAATAATTTGATTAAACATAAGAAAATCAAAAGTCAGCTACTACGGATTTATACTATATTGTAAGGTTGCCAAGCAAGAAAATCTATTACTTATCATTGGGCTCCATATCTTGAATATAAATCAATTTAAATTGTCTAAGTTGGCATGCATCCAAGAGAAAATCTAATGCTCTCTATAGCTATAAAGTATGGATATGATACGGGGACATGTAGATACGACACAGGATGCCAATACAGCAACTTCCCAAATTACAGGACATGGACAAGACAAGACGCACCAAATATTATAATAATTAAATAATAAATATCTATGTAATGTGCACTCTTACCATAACTTTTTCTTAATATTATAGAAGCACCTAAAAAGTATGTACATAATACGAGGACATAGTACGTGTTCATGTTTCTTGCTCTATGGACTAATAAAATAAGTGGATGAGTGATGCGGGACAGGTGAATGACAATGCAGTTTAGAGATCAGCAATATGACAAAGCAGATTATTCACAAAATAATGCTAAATATCAGAGAATAATTTTGTGATGACTGAGAAATTAATTAAGCCCGCAAAAACCAATTACTTTTAAAATCTTAAATAAATTAGATCGAAGGTTATTGAGAAATTACCAATTCAGATTAGGGCGCAATTCGGTTTTCAATAAATCAGAAACAGGGAACAGGATTGAGGGTCTCACAATATTTAACCAACAGTAATTTAAATTCGCTCAGTAATGAAAGGTCGCACAGGTGGAACAATTTCGAGCAAATCACAAGCGAGCATAGAAATCCAGATTGTCAATTTTACCAGGTTAAAGGCTTTGTCGAAATTCGTACCTGAGTCAGAAAATTCAGGGACCATGATGTAATTTCTCCAAATATTAGGGCTGTCAGCTGGGGCGCACGCGAGCTCGGGAGCAGCTGCGAGCGCAGGCGGGCAAAGCGACGGGCGC
>JAEMOT010001546.1:0-33879 GCA_019297695.1 Apostasia ramifera | reverse complement strand
GAATATTCGGAACCAGAACGAGTGCGCATGCAATAAAATAAATATGATCTAATTTATGCAGATCTAAATGTGCCCTAACCTGACCTAATGCTCTGATACCAAATTTGATGCGGGACAGGTGAATGACAATGCAGTTTAGAGATCAGCAATATGACAAAGCAGATTATTCACAAAATAATGCTAAATATCAGAGAATAATTTTGTGATGACTGAGAAATTAATTAAGCCCGCAAAAACCAATTACTTTTAAAATCTTAAATAAATTAGATCGAAGGTAATTGAGAAATTACCAATTCAGATTATGGCGCAATTNATGGCGCTGTCGGGCAAGGCGCAGTCGCGCTTCCGGGATCTCGTGAGCGCGCTGTTGGAGTGGCGCACACAGGTGGAGCAGGGGCGCGCAAGGTCGGAGAGCAGGCGCGTCTGTCAGAACTGTACGAGGCGTCAAGGGGAATGCTGGAGGTGCAAGATGAAGGGAATTGAACCCGGAGGGGAGGAGCTGGAGCGGGTGGAGTTTAGGGATTCTCACCCAAGGCTCAAGTCATTCCCTATCCAGAATATCGATTCATTCCAGAATCAAATAATCCCAAGGGAAACACAAATCAGATTTATTCAGCATTAAGAAAATAAGAGTAACAGGAAGACATTTATATAGGCCTCCATAGAGACTGACTCAATAAAGAAAAATACATAATATAATAAATGCCTCACACAAACGAGGAAATACTAGATAACATGCCTAAAATAATGATCACTGAAATAGAAACAACTAATACAAAATAAATGCGAAAAATAAAATCATCCCAAAATAGAATCTCCAATCAATCAGAATGAATAGGAGATTTCAATCCATCGAGTCAGCAATCGGCAGTATCCATCTTTCCAAACCTGTCCTAATAGTCAATCAATCCAGATCGAAGCAGCATGGCTAGATCTCGGCCGTCGACGGTAAACTCTATCAGGAATGAATCGACGGTCGATCGTGGTGTCCCCACCAATGAGTATTCTCTTGATATAAAATTTGTGTAGAATTATTAGAAAAATTTATTTATTATTATTATTATTGTCTTTTAAACTAGTACCATTTTGATCCTGATTTTGGCCCCGCGCCAAACAGGGCCTAAATGAATATGCTAGTACCAATAAAGATGATTGAAGTCAAAATTAAGAATTTTAGAAGTGGAGTCCTAAGAAATTTTAATATAAAGAAATAATGATGTCATCAATACTATACCTTGTTGCCATATTTCCAGACTGTCATCGGTGACAGTAGGAATAACTTGATCACTCGAAGTTAATATATCTGCTTGGGGAAAACGAGCAAGATAAGGTAGAGGATTCTGCATAAAGCATGTAGAGCATGTGAAATAACGACTACCATATGACAAAAGAAGAAAACAATATGTGATTCAACATCAAAGGACTAATCTTCATACATGCAGCTTAAATAAGAACATGTAAGGTGTTGAAATTGTTATACTAATATAAGATAAACAATATGTTAAAAAGTACTCTTTAAGTTTGAAGAACCAAATTACAAAGTTAAATCTACATGAAATTTTCTTTTCAAAATACCGATCAATATCAACTACAAACATAATAAGATAATCAAAAAAGGTTCCATGGGAACTCAACAATTTGAAATTATTTCCTTAGGAAATGTTGATGACAATGAAACTATGGAGGGTGATGACAAGATAAAAATGATTGTTACACCATATACTTCATTTTATTTCCTATTCCATGTAGAATCCTCAAAGTCATTACCTTAAATGTACTTTAAGGACCTATTTGGTTTTCATATCATTTTGACCATGCCAAAAATCAAAATGATTCATACATTACAAAAATTAAAAAAGTAATATTAAAATAATTTTTATAATATCATATACAACTTTTAATATAATTAAATTTATTTTATTTCACATCCTACATCATTATAATACATCAATTAACTTTATTTCACATCCTACTTAATTTTTAACATAACTAAATTTATTTCTCATCATACACATATATCAAAATAAGACAACAAATTTCATGACAAGAGCAAATTAGTTTTATTGCCAAACAAGCCCTAAGTGCATAAATAGAGAGGAATGATGAATTAAAAAGACAACATTAAGTAGTATCCCTGCATCATAAAATCATTTCTCCAAAATTAGAGTTCAAGAATAGTTGAAGTTCTTCTCCTTACAGCAAAATACTGTAGAGAATATTCCATTAGATCCAAATAAGTATATATTAAATGTTTAGAGTTTGGGTTGACAAGTTATTCACGAGGAAAAATATAGAACAAGTAATCTCATTGCAAGGAGTGGATCAATATTTTTCATGAGAAGTGTAAAGTTTTTAGAATCAATGGGCAAAATGTAGAAGATAACTAGCATGGTTTTCTGTATAATTGCAATTACCATGAGTTAGAAATAAAGCTTCAAAGCTCAGATTAAAACAAGCACTTGATGAAAGAGATTAAGTAGAATGGAAATGAAAGATTCATGACCTTTAACCAAACCATGTCTGTATCGCACATAAGCAATTCGTACCCATAAGGTAACAGAGCATTTATCAAGAAAACCTTTTCTCTTCCCATTTTATGAAAGGTTGGGGAACCCCAACCAACATCAATTGTGTTCATATTGCTTCCCATGTCAAAAACAGGAACACCTTTCCTATAAAGAGCCTCTAGGAGCTTAATGTCCATTGCACCTGATACAACATCATACGTTTTTGGTCAATGACAGGGAAACCTTGGATTCAGTTACATGGATTAGAAAATTTAAGAGACTTCACCTACGATGAGATTGAACACGTTGAGATCTGTTAAGTGCTTGACCCAATTCAAGATAAAGTCCATGAAGGCATAGTTTCCAAATGTCACAATTATGACGTTATCTCTAGCCCGATAATCCACCATCTTCTTGGATAGCGTGAAAGCCTTCAAGTCCGGCATTTTAGAGTTAAGAGAAAGGACATCCCATATAGGTCTTGTCAGCAAGTTTTCGTCTTCTGTGGAAGTAAAGTCCAGCTCCTTAGCGACGCTGGTAGACTTATTCTGTGGGCTATTGACATATGCAGCTGCAAAGCATCAACATTAGGCATGGCAGAAGTAGAAGTTTGCATTTTCATTGGAATGTAGTAAGCTGGTTTGCCTCCAGCAGTCAAAACAAAATTAAAAATTAAATAAAACAATGAAATGGAAAAGTTGAAGACGAGAACTACGCTGCGGCAGAGCAGACCGGGAGGCTGTAGACGAGAACCAGGAGCCAAAGGAGTAAAATGGCTTATCGGTGATGCCGGCCGATGCAGAGTAACGGGAGGAGATAATAAATAAAGTGGAGAAGAAGAACCCGATGAGTATCGTTGCATAGACAGCCTGGAAAAGGGGCTTTCTCGCGGATACATCTTGGAACGGGTTGCAAGTTGGCATTACCGGTGAGCTCAATGGATTAGAATGATTATAACGGTGGACCTCCAGGCTTGCGGCTCACACCCGAGTGACAAAAAAGACAACCAGCGAGGAAAGAGGCAGACGGCTAAAAACCCACGGAGCTGACAAGGAGAAGAAGGCGGAAGAGCCGAAAGCGAGTAAAGCGAAATCCAACGGCGCTAACAGGAATAAGACGGAAGAAGAGCCGACCGATAGTGCTGGCCGAGACCCTAGAGGAGGAAAACCCTAGCGGAGTCGGAATGGCGAGGAAAAGGAAAGGGGATACCATCTTCATTCTGGCTAAGCCTCAGCTTGGCTGTTCGAGGTATTTTTTTAATGTTTGACCGAGAAATTGTCACATGATGAAGTATGATGATTACTTATCAAAAAATAAAAACTAATAACTTATATATCAAAATAAATTTATTATTGTACATATTATTTACCCAAATTTTATAAAACTATCTTCAAATCATAATTATTATATATTAAATATAAAATCTTTAATAATTTATAATATACATAATATAAAAATTATATATTATGTAATTTATTAAATATAAATAATTAATATATATCATGATAATTTTATTTGATATACAGTTCATTAATTTAAATAATAAGTATGATGAAATATTTTAATATTAAAATTTATATATTTTCATTAAAAAGTATTAAAATTATATATATATATACATATATGATAAAAATAAGACACATGTTAAATAACGAGGGATAATGTTATGATGATTTATATTTTAAAATTTTTAATATCTATATTCTGAAGAGATGAGTGATCGGAGGAAGCGAGAGTGGAAGATTAAGAGGAGGCTTGATGCTTTCGATTGGATGGAATGGATGGAATGGATCGGATGGAATGGATGCCTGACCACAGCCCGGAAGGCATCCTTATATACACGATAAAGTTAGTTAATAATGTAATACATAGTATTCCATTATTGTTATATAATAACAGTATTCTATTATTGCGACAGTAGTACAGTAGTACAGTGCTCCATTACTGCTTTATTATTGTTGCTACAGTACTGCTGCAGTATTGTACAGTGCTGCAGTGCTCCATTATTGCTCTATTATTGCTGCTACACAGTACTGCTTCAGTAATGGCCATATTATTGCCTTGGATCTTGTGTACTGCTTCAGTAATGGCCATATTATTGTCTTGGATCCACCACTTTTCTTTGTTTGCCACCTTTGATTATTGCAGAATATTCGCCTAAGCTTGAGGTCTTTAATCAAATTGTAGAGAGATATTATCAGGTGTTGAGGAGAACCCGATTTGGATTTCCTGGAATAATTCTGCTATTTTTAGTCTCCAACAGAAGTCAAAATCATTTTCGCCTTGGATTTCTTCAATTATATGTTCTTGATCATATATTATAATTCGTCTGCTACAAATATACTGATACTGATATCTTTCTTGGTGAACTGATAATAATTCGGATAGATTTGCCTTTTGTTCATAATCCAAAGAGTATCCAAAAAATTCTTTTGTGACTGGTCTTCCTTGAGTTTGTTGTCGAAATAATTTTCAGATCTGATAAGCTGGATATACTAAATGTTCATGTGGTTCGACGAATATTGATATAATTTCAAACTCCAATATTCTTTCATAGAACTCAGTAGTAGATATTAATGTCTTTATTATCTGCAGAAAATTCTTCCATTCATCGTAATGATGTGTATCGATTATAACTTTTTAAACAATTTCTAATTTAATTTGTCCTTTCATATTGGTTTCAAATACGACAAACATCCTTTGTCGCCCATCTGATAAAGTAATTAATTATTTCGTCAGTAAGTATGGCAGAGCTTTATCTTCATAGATAATATTTAAAATTCGAGTTTGTAGATCTTCTGGTAGTAGTGTCTTCACCTTTTTCAGACATTCTTTTCATTTGGCCCTTTCCATATGAGGAGAGTTGATATTTTTATAGCTATATATTACTTCTAATATAGGATATAGTTCTTCATATTATTATGGATGAAAGTCTTCACATTTCTGAAGCAAATATTTAGAGAATTTTTCTTCGTGCTGGACCTTCTATGTCATATATTTAGAGAGATTTTCATATTATAAATATGATAAATAATTTCTCGAATATTATATAAGAGAGAGATATTATGCTGTAGGCCTTGGATTATTTTTCAGAGACTATTGATAATATTATATGTCTTAGGAGATATTGGAATAGCTGACTTATAATTACTAGTAGTTCCTACTAGTGCTGATATTGCTTGCTGATTATATTTATCTAGGCAGTCAATAGTTATTTTGTCTTTTCGAAATATGATATCTCGCTTATAGATTCTTGACGAGGATGTACTATATATTTTCTAAGATGCAATATGAGAAGTCAAGTTTTTGTCTTTCCATGGATTCATCATAGTCCTGCAAATTAGGATTATAGATTTTCTCTAGAAAGAAAACCAGCAAAAATATTAGTAAATCAGGATTAAATGAGATATTATAGCTATATTCATCTAATTGTAATAGTAATCGTATTCTCGACTATTATTATCGTATTTTTTATTTTAATATAATGGTATAATTTTTTATTATCTGTGATTATATGAAACTTAATGGGTAATAGCCAAAATTTTAAATATTTGACAGATTTCAGAATTACTATAAATTCTTTTTCGTAAGTGGAATAATTTATTTCTAGTTTTGTTAATTTTCCTAAAGTATATCCTATAATATCTTTTATTGAGGTGACTAATACGTCAGCCCAATAAAAATTACTGGCATCTGTATAGAGTATTAATTTATCTTCTAGTTTTGAAATAATTATTTTAGGTATTTTATTAATTAGTATTTTTAAATATTTAATTTCTCTTTTTTCGAATTTATTTAATTGTATTTTAATTTTATCAGTTTTTCATCGAGAGATTATTTTTGTTTTGTCTCTTTTATGTTGTCTATTAATTTCAGTAAGTTTTTTTTTGTAAATTTTTAGAATGCTTACTTAATTTGGGTAAGCATTTTCTTCCATAATTTAATATACCAAAGAAACTTTATAGTTGTTTTAGGGTTTCAAAAGTATCTGAAAATTTTTTACTTTTGGTTATAATATGTTCTTGTAATAATATTTCTCTTTAATTTATAATTTTGCCCAAGTATTCAATTTTTTGTTTACATAATTCTATTTTATTTTTTCCAAGAATAATATCATATTTTATGAATAATTGTTTAGCTATTTTTAAATGTTGAATGTGATCTTCATATGTGGAAGAAAAAATAAGTATATCTATATAAACTAGAATAAATTTATTATATGGAGAAAATATTAAATTCATCCATTTTTGAAAAATTTGTAGTGCATTTTTAATCCAAATGGCATTACTTGCAATTGTAAATGTTCGAATGGTGTTGAGAAAGCTGTTAATTTTTTAGATTTTTTATTTTTAACTTTTATTTGCCAAAATCCTGATTTACCGTTGAATTTACTAAACCATTTCGCTCCGCTGACATTTTTTATGATGTTTTCTGTACTCGGAATAAAAAATCTATCAAATTTGATATTGTCATTTAATTTTTTATAATTTATGACCATTCTAACTTTTTCTCGTTTTTCTTCAACGTGATTTCTTACCATAAAAGCGGGTGAAGAATGGGGGCTATGGGAGTTTTCTATTAAGCTAAGTTATTTTAATTCTGCAAGTTATTTCTTTTAAAGTCTTTAGTATCTTATAGAGAATATACCAATAATTTTACTCTTATGATTTTGTTATCGTCTAGAATTTCTAGTTCACAGAATCTTGGACTTCTATTAAAATATAATAATGAGTTTACAGAGAATAATAATTCTTTTAAAGAATCTAAATATTTATTTTTGTAATTTTCAATTAAAAATAAAGCTTCTGGTTTATAGTTTATCTTAATGAGTTTTAAATGGTTAAAGATTCTAGGTATTTTAATTATTTTTGTTCTATAGTAAATGTATGATAAGTTTTGTGAAAAAGTTATAGGTAAATATTGGTTTAATACGTCCATTCCTATAATCATATCACATAAAAAAAAATTACAGATATATATAATAGGAAAAAATAATACAATATAATTATCTTCAGCTTGAACTTTTAATATTATATTTTTAACATATTTTAATGTATCCATAGTACTATTTATTCCTGTAAAGAAAACTTTCTCTTTAATTATTCAGAGAATTTATCAACCCAAAATTGTTTATTAATTATACTTCTACTTTCTCCAATATCTACTAAGGCATAAATATGAAAAGATTTATATCCTAGGAATTTTATTTTGATACAAATTTTATTTAAATATTGGTTTACTTCATGAAGATTCATATTCAAGTTTTGTGATTGAAAATATTATTAAATTGAATAACTTATAATTTTTTCTTATTCGAATTAATATATTTTGTTCATTATTTTTTATTACGGCTTTAATTTCACCTTCATAATTTGATCTTATTATTCTTTCCATTATGGTTATATCGTTATTGAATACCCATTCATTTTTTCCTTTTATGAGGCCGTAATACTCTATACATATTTTAGCACTAATTTTTGTTCTTATTTTAGTGAAAGTATTTGATTGTATTATAATATCTTCAAAGGAATAAAATTCATAATCTATGTCAACCTCAGTAGGGTTTTTTATATCTTTTTCTATCTTGTAAAAATATATTTTATTATAATTATTTTGAATTTTATCATTAGTTAGAACATTTATGATATGTAAATTATACTCTTTAGCTCTTTTAATATATATTGTTTGTTCTTTAATTTTTAACTGTATTATTTCATAATTAATTTGCAAAGGATAATATTTTTGGATTATATCTTGTCCTATTAATATATCAAATGTACTTCTTTCATCGCTATAAATGGTTTTAAATTTTAAGGCATGTAATTCATTATGGTATCTATAATCATTAAACTATCTATGTTTGCTTTATATATAAGTTCATGAATTTGTTTATCGAAGGTATAATATCTTTTTTTTTTTCGCTTTTTATATATTATTTTCTATTAATTTTGATTTTATATAGGATAAGGATGCTCCTGTGTCTATTAGGACTTTAACTATTATGGTTTTTATCATTAAAATTAACAAAGATATGTATTATACTTAAGTCTAATTTTACATTATTTGTTTGTAAATTAGAGCTAGAGCTAGGTAGATCTATATCATTTTGATTTAAGTCTTTTATTTGTAATCTTCTATTTGCTATATTCATAGAATCTGTTTTTTGTAATGGTCTATTATATCTTATAGATAATCTTCCTTCATTTATTTGAAATTATTTTATTGGAGGTTTTTTTATTATATGATTTTTTCTGATTTCTTCTAGGTTAATATTTCATTCTATAGGAAGTTGTATATCTTTATTTGTTAATTATCTAGGATATATAATTTCAGAATATTGATTATGTAGATCATCTAATCTAATGTCGGAAGGAATAGGTTTGATTTCTACATTATTGGTTTCTGAAAAATATCCTAATAATCGTCAAGTAAATGTTAAAGTTTTTCTTCCTTTTAATATAGAAATATTTTTTAATTTATAAAATATTATTAAACTTTAATTTATATTTTTATCTGCTAAATTTATAGAGAAATTAAGGAAAAATTTAAAGTTTATTACTTGATATAAAAGATTATACTGTATTTTTCCGATTAAAGATTGTTCTGTTGTTATTAACCTATTATCGGAGATTATTAATATTATAGGCGAATCAAGTCCTGCTCTAAAATTAGCTTTGATGGTAATCTGTATACATCCTAGGTGTAAATATTTGATTCTATTAGAGTGTTTAACTTGTTTTAATATTTTTTAAATTTTATTTTTTGTAATAATTTGTAAGTTGGTTATAGTTGTTAGTTCTTCAGAGCTATCAATAGAACCTTCAAAATATTTAATAAAATACATTACTCATTTTGTGAGTTTTAAACTAAATTTTTCTTTATAAATATCTTTTCCTTTAGTATTATTTTTAAGTTTAATAATTTTTTGATATAGATTGTTATCAAATATAAATTATTCACTATGATCATAGTTTGTAGTATTGATTATTTATTCAATGGTAGTTCCTTCATTTTCTTCTTCTTTTAACATAAAAATATAATTTTTTTTTTGTCTTGTTCGTCTTCTGATGATGTGGAGTTAGAGTTTGTAATATCAGATTCACTATCTGAATCCAATGCTAAATTATCTATATCTTCAATTGGGGAGACTTCATAGTCAATATTAAATAAGCTTGAAAGATTGTGTCCTTGTATTATGTTATAATATTCGTCTATTTATTGAAACTGTTGTTCTTCTAGAATTTTAATATATTTTTTACAATTATTAGCATAATGTCCTTATTCGTCATATTTAAAGCATTTGCATGCCTTTTTATTATGACCGGGTTTGCGTCTAAAATATTTTTTGTGGTTATGAATATGCTTAGGTTTATATCTTATACTAAAACGATATTTATTTTTATAATTAGGTCATAATTTGGTAAATTTAAACTTGGGATGATGATATTTAGGGTGATATTTATATTTATGGGTACGTCCACCATGCTTGTTGCGTAGAGGAAGAATACCAAATTTATATGTTGGTAGAACATTGATACAATATTATTAGCTTTAGAACGTTCTTTATAAAAGGATTTACGTAGTTTTTTATCACGACAAAAGTCCATAAATAGATTCATGGCACATTTGACTCTTAAAGCCAAAGTATCAAATTTTAAATATTTGATATCTTCGATTAATATTTTATCTGTAAATCTAGTATATTTTTTTTTTATATTTTTCATCCTAAGGTGCAGGTAATTTGTTAAAGTATATTTGAGCCCAATGATCATATTGTAAAAGGGGTAATTTCCAAACATATTTCATATATTTTTTGTGAAAATTCTTCTAGAAAATAAATATTACCGATCTGCATCATAAAGAGGATTGTTTCTATGCGTTCTATGTCTTCTATATTATCAAGAGATCCTCCAACAAAAAATTCTAGTAATATTTTATTTGATATACATTTCATTAATTTAAATAATAAATATAATGAAATATTTTAATATTAAGATTTATATAATTTCATTAAAAAGTATTAAAATTATATATACATATACATATATGATAAAAATAAGACACATGTTAAATAATGAGGGATAATATTATGATGATTTATATTTTAAAATTTTTAATATCTATTTTCTGAAGATAAATTTAAATTCCAATAAATTCTCTAAGGGGGCTTTTGGTTCGATGTTATCTTAGTGTTATGTTATATAATCTAGATGTCATATATTTAAATATTATCTTTTGATTGATAATTTTATAGTCTAATAGAAATTTTTTATAGATATCATTAAATCAAACAACTGCTTTCTCTAAATAACATAACGTAACATCAAGATAATATTTAGGGGGCGTTTGGTTCAGTGTTATCTCAATGCCAATATTATTTAGATGTAATATTATCTAAATGTCATTGTCATTCATCAATGGACATTTGTTTGGTTCAATGTTATGATATTAGAAAATATCAATATTATCCAAATTATTTTATTTAGTTGGAAGTTATTAACATTATAATGACAAATTGATGGTGTTATCTTGAGATGTCGCCCAATTTGGGGTGACATTTAGATGTCAATGTATAATGGTATTTTTGTAATTAATTATAATATTATTTAAAGATGTCATTAAACCAAATAATTACTTTCTAAAGATAACATAACATAACATTGAGATAACACTGAACCAAACGCTCCCTTAACCAAATGCCCCCTAAATTTATTTAAAAAATTTCATGTAAATCTAATCCCCTCCCCTCTCTTAGGTGTGTTTCATTCAGTACCGAAGTAAGGTTTACTTTCTCATTCAAAGCGCTTCTTTGCCTCTATTTTAGAGAGTCAATCGATTTCTAAACCCAATTTTTTGATAAAATTTTATACTAATTTGGCAAAGTGTATATGTCATGATATCTACGATCTGTTAACTTCTGTATGAGTAATTTAAAAATTCAATAATTATTAAGAAAAAATTGATTTGGAGAGAGAACAAAACTAGTATAAAAATGCCTCTGAAAATTCAAGACCCTGAAATCGACTCCCAATAATGTGAATAAAAAATTTGAGATTGGAGGGAGAGGTTTTTAATTGAAAAATGAGAGATTATCGTATTTTTGTTTGACAAGGAGATATTAACTCAAATTTCCCCTTATATATAAATGAAATAAGAGTAAATTGGTAATTTAGATATTATAATTTTTTTATAAATAATTAGAATAAATCAGTCACTTTTGATTTTATAGTTGATTTTAAAAAGCAAAATATGGAAGTGATGATTAAAAAAAAATTATTTAAATTTTTATTGGAATTTCAAAATAATGCATTTTGAACAAGTCGAAATCATTCGAAATCTTTACAAATTGATTAAAAATAATTAGTAAAAAAAATTAATAAAATTTTTCTACTATTATTATTTTATTTATTTTGCTAAAACATATTTTATCATTAAAAGTTAAAAAGCGATTCATTGGTCAAATTGAATTGAACTAAAAGTTTCAAATTTTTAAATATGTCAGAAAACACATCATTGAAAGGTTTATTCTTGAGATATGAAATTTTTGTGTAATTTAAAATTTCTCAAAATTATCAATTCATCCAAAAATTTAAAATAAAAAATTATCCTAAAATCAGGAACGTCACAAAATAAATTTTGTTATGTTTATTTTAGGTTTTTCCACATAAATGTCTTACAATTTTTTACTCTTATATAATAATCAAAAATTTTGATGCAATTATATTTTCGAAGAAAATGTTTCAACTTAATACTCTTTTTCTTAAAAATTTTTATCGGCTATCTTTTTATCTTTATTTTTAACTTGATTTCATCAATATTAGATCAAATCCATCTCGATTACTCGATAGGCAACCTTTTTGATCTTAAAATGCTTAGGAATATTATATACTATTGAATTGAAAGTAAGTCAAATATATTATTATTAATATATTTGTTATCATTAAAATTAATGTGAGTTCAATAAATATTTCTTTTGATAGTGACATATCTGCCCATGATTATGTAAAGTAAGGTGATTGTACTAAGTGACGACCACACTCAAGCCATATAATTACTACTTTTTTCAACAATCCCTCTCTAGCGCATTGCCAGAATTGCAACATAAGACCTGTTCTAATACTAGTTCTAAAAATTCTTAGTACGTATAATTTTCCTAATAACTTAAGTTGATAAATTGAAGAGCAAATTCATTCTTTTTAATAATAGTACACTTTCTCAAAGTTATGTCAAATAGAACGATAAAACCATTCCACGTGCAATTCCTTCCTCAATCTTTCTTCCTCTTGAAAAGTTTTCAATCACAGTTTTCTAAAAAAAAGGTCAAATTTTAATTAATAATAACAACCAGAAATAAGCATAAAAACACAATGTTAGCATAGTTGTTGCAAAAATTGTATCATTGATATAAGTAATAGAATGAAATAATAAATTTAAAAAAATAATTTATATTTGCAACATGTTAAAAATAAATCTAAATAGCTTTTCTTTTTGAATAGCATGAGAAAATTTAATATACTAAAATTATCAATTAGTTGGGTAATAAAAACCATAACATTACTTGCATTTGAAATTTAATTACACAAATGATAGTGAAATAGATGATTTTATTAGCAGAATCAATGAGAATGCATCATGTATTTTGTTATAAAAAGTTTTTACTAAAGTTTAAAGGTAAATTATAGATGAATATATAAATAAATTATTATAAAAATGAGAATGTTAAAATGAACGAAAGGGTATAAACGAAAGATCAATATGTAGAACGTATATCCATGAAAAGGTAAAGCCCGAAGATGGAATCTTGAAACCCAAAGGCTCAAGCACAAAGCTCAAACCATGAACCTTGAAGGCCGAAGCCTTAAGCCCGAAACCCAAAGGTTGAAGCCTAAACAACAAAGGCCCAAGCCCAAAGCTCAAAACTTAAAGCCCAAAACTTGAAGCCAAAAGCCTAAAGGCCTAAGCCTAAAGCTAGAATCCTGAATCCCAAAGCTCATAACACAAAGCCTGAAAACTAAAGCCCAAAGACCAAAGCTCAGAGGTTGAAGGCACAAGCTAGAAACTTGAAACCTAAAGCTCAAACCTCAAATACCGAAGGACTAACCCCAAAGTTCGAAGAGCATAGTCTAAAGCCCAAAACTTGAATCTTAAAGGCTGAAGGCCCATGCTCAAAGCCTAAAGCATGAAGCCTGAAACCAATGGTCCAAACTTGAAGCCTGAAGCATGAAGCCTGAATCTTGAAACCTAAAGCCCAAAAGCACATGCCCAAAACCTAAACCATGATGGCCCATGCTTGAATTTCGAACTCTTTAAGCCCAAGCCTAAATCCCAAATCCTGAAGCTCGAATCTAGAATTCTAAATCTTGAAGCATAAAGCATGAAGGCCAAAGGCTCAAGGCCGAAGCCTAAAGCCTAAAGGTTTAAACCCAAAGCCTGAGGCCCAAAAGCCCAAGCCCAAATATCGAAGCCCAAAGACCAAAGGCCTAAGCTTGAATCCCGAAGCCTGTAGTTCGAAGGCTCAAGCCCAAAACATGAACCCCAAATACCGAAGGATTAATCCCGAAGCCGAAGATCAAAACTTGAAGGCCAAAAGCTCAAGTCTGAAACCCAAAGCATAAAGTTTGAAGCCCAAAGTGCAAAAGCCCACGTATGAAGCCCAAATCCTGATGGCCTATGCCTGAAGCTTGAACCCTTTCGGTGCAAGCTTGAAGTCTAAAGCTCGAAGACCATTGCCCCAAGCCTGAAGCTCAAAGGCTAAAGGCAGAAGGCCAATAGTTGAAGCTAGAAGCCCAAATTCCTAAGTCTGTAGCCAAAAGCCTGAAGGCTCAAGCTCGAAGCCACAAGGCCTAAACCCAATGCTTGAAGCCCAAAGGCTAAAGCCTGAAGGCCAAGCACAATGTCCAAGATCAGAAGGCCCAAGCCCAAAGCCTAAAGCCCAAAGACCAAACTTTGAAGCTCGAATGCTGAAGCTCGAAGCTTGAAAGCCTAAGCACAAAGCTTAAAGCCCAAAGGCCCAAAGCCAAAAGCCTAAAGCCCCAAGACCAAAGGCCCAAGCCAGAACCCCAAAGCGTGAAGCTCGAAGCCCCGTATACAAAGGCACAATCCTAAAGCTCAAAAATGGAAGGACCAAGCTTGAAGCTTGAAAGGCTCAAATTGAAAGCCTGGAGCCCAAAGGACAAAGGCTCAAGCTAGAAGCTTAAAGCTCAAAGCCTGAAGCATGAAAGCCCAAACATGAAGGCCAAAGCCCTATGCCTGATGTCAGAAGCCTGAAGGCACAATTTGAAAGCCCAAAGCCTGACGCCTAAAAATGCAAGCTCAAAGCACGAAGCCCAAAGGGCCAAGCCCGAAGCTCAAAGTTGAAGGCCCAAGCCTGATGCTTGAAGCCAAATGCTCGAAGCTTGAAGCCCGAAGCCCGAAGCCCAAAGCCTGAAGGCCCAAGACCAAGGCCTGAAGCTTGATACCCCATGCTTAAATGCTGAAGCTTGATACCCCAAGCTTAAATGCTAAAGCCTAAAATGCAAAAGCCTATGCCCAATGCCCGAACCATGATGGCCTATGCCTAAAGCCCGAACCCTCTAAGCCAAAGCCCGAAGCTCGAAGCGCAAAGCCTGCAGCACAAAGCTTAAAGCTTGAAGCACAAAGCCTACAACATGAAGCCTAAAGCCCAAAACCTGAAGCTCAAAGGCCAAATCCATAAGCCCAAAAGCCTATGCCTGAAGTTGGAAGTGCAAAGACCCAAGCCTCAAGTCAAAAGGCCCAGACTAAAAGCTTGAAGCCTGAAATCCAAAGGTCCAAGCCCAAAGCCTAACCCCTCAAGCTTGAAGCCTAAACCCCAAAGCTCGAAAGCCTAAGTACAAAGCTCGAATCCTGAAGGCACAAGCCCAAACCCCCAAAGCCAAAAGCCTGAAGCACAAAGGACCAAGTCTGAAGGCCAAAGGCCCATGCCAGAACCCCAAAATCTAAAGCCCGAAGCCTCGAGCACAAAAGCACAATCCCGAAGGCCCAAGCCTAAAGCTCAAAAAATGGAAGACCCAAGTCTGAAGCTTGAAAGGCTCAAACTAGAAGCGTGAAGCCTAAAAGCTGGAAGTCGAAGCCTGAAGGCTGAAGGCTTAAGCTAAAAGCTTGAAGCTCGAAGCCTAAAGCATGAAAGGCCAAACCCGAAGACCAAAGCCCTATGCTCGATGCTGGAAGCCTGAAGGCACAAGTCCAAAGCCTGAAGCCTAAAGCCCGAAAATGCAAGCTGAAAGCACAAAGCCAGAAGCCTGAAGGGCCAAGCCCAAAGCTAAAAGCTGAATGCCCACGCCTGATGCCTGATGGCCTAAACTTGAAGCTCGAATCCTGATTCCTAAAGCCTGAAGACCCAACCCTGATAGCCCAAGCTTAAACCTTGAAGACTGAAGCCCAAAGCCTAAAGCCCAAAAATGCAAGCTGAAAGCACAAAGCCAGAAGCCTGAAGGGCCAAGCCCAAAGCTAAAAGCTGAATGCCACGCCTGATGCCTGATGGCCTAAACTTGAAGCTCGAATCCTGATTCCTAAAGCCTGAAGACCCAACTCTGAGGCTTGAAGCCTGATAGCCCAAGCTTAAACCTTGAAGACTGAAGCCCAAAGCCTGAAGCTTAAAGATAGAAGGCCTAAGCCCAAAGTTGGAAGACTGAAGCCTGAATATCTAAGCTTGAAGTCCAAAACCTAAAGACTTAAGCCCGAAGCTCGAAGGCCTCAGCCCGAAGCCTGAAGGCCTATTCCCAAATCCCAAAGCTCAAATTGAAGGTCTATGCCCAAAGCCTGTAGCTCGAAAGCTGAAGCCTAAAGGCTTAAGCTTAAAACCCAAATACGAAGCTCAAAACCTGAAGCCCCAAATTGAGGCCCGAATCTCGAAGTCCCAACCCAAAGCTTGATATTAGAAGGCCCAAGCCAAAAGCTTGAAGCCCAAACCCCTAATCTTGAAGCCCAATGCCTGAAACACAAAACCCAATGCCCGAAGCCTAAAAGTCTAAGCCAGAAGCATGAAGCACGAACCCCGATGGCCTAAGGTTGAAGCTAAAGCCCGAAGGCCCAAGTGCAAAGCCCAAATCCCAAAGCCCAAAGAACTAAGCCTGAATCCCTAATGCCAAAGCCCAAAGCCCCAAGCCGGAAACCTGAAGCTCTAATCTGAAGCCTAAAACATGAAGGCTCAAGCTTGAAGTCCGAAACCCAAAGCTCAAAGGCCCAAGCTCGAAGCTCAAATCCCAAAGTGCCATGCCTAAATCCCGAAGCTTGAAGTCCCAAATCCAAGGACTCAAGCCCAAATTTCGAAGCCTAAAGGCATATGCCTGAAGCTTAAATCCTGAAGCTTGAAGGCTTAGATCCGAAGCCCGAAGGCTGAAGATCAAACACCTAAGCCCGAATGCGAAAGATTAAAAGTCAAAGCTCAAAGCCAAAAACTTAAGTCTCGAATTCAGAAGCTCAAGCCCAAAGCTTGAAGGCACATACACAATTCCCGAAGCCTGAAGCTCAAATCCAAAAGCCCAAAGCCAAACTAAGAAGCCTAAATGTCTAGACCTCAAGCTCAAAATCAGAAGGCTAAAGCCCAAAGGCCCAAGCAAGTAGCCTGAAGCTTGAAAGTCCAAGCAAAAAGGCCAAAGTGTGATGACCTAAACCCGAAGGCCAAAGCCCGATGAATGCCCAAGCCTAAAGCTCGAAGCCCAAAGCCCAAGCCAAAAGGGTCATGCCCAAAGCTCAAAGGCCCAAGCCGAAAACTCGAAGCTTGAAGTCCCAAGCTTAAAGCCCGAAGGCCAATGGCCCAAGCTTGCAACTTGAAGGCCCAAGCTTGATGTCTGAATCCTAAAGGCTGGAGACTGAAGCCCACAGGCCAAAGGTTCAGGGCCAAAGCCTAATGCCTAAAGCCTAAAGGTGTAAGCCCAAAGCTTGAGGTCCAAAAGCCTAAGCTCTAAGCCCGAAGCCCAAAGATCAAATGACTAAGCTTGAGTCCTAAAGCCCGAAGTTCAAAGGTCTAAGCCCGAAGTCTAAACCCCAAATACCGAAGAACTAAGCCTGAACCCTGAAGCTTGAGACCTAAAGCTTCAAACTCAAAGGCCAAAGACCCATGCCTAAAACCCAATGCATGAAGCTGGAAGCCTAAATGCCTAAGACTGAAGCTTGAAGCCCAGAGCACAAAAGCCCATGCCTGAAGCCCGAATCTATCTTGATCGCCTAAGCTTGAAGCTTGAACCCTTTAGGTGCAAGCTTGAAGCATGAAGCCCAAAGACTGTAGCCCGAAGCATGAAGCTCAAAGGCCAAAGGTTGAAGCTAGAAATCCAAATATTTCTGAAAGTAGATATTTGACAATCTATTCTGATTAAGTATTTTAACATAATATTCTGATTAAGCAATTAATATTTGTTATATCGATGTATTTTAGCTGAAAGTATATATTTGATAATCTATTAGACATATATAATATTTTAATATAATATTGACAATTATAAATCTTTTTCATTATACATCGATCTATTTTAACCTATTAGGTACTTTTAAAAATTAGTTTATGATATATCAATGCATTTGATTTGAATAATAACCTATTAGGTACTTTTATTTATATTATGACATTTTAATATAACAATCTGATTAAACTACTAATATTTATTATATCGATATATTTTAGTCGAAAGTAGATATTTGATGATCTATTATAGACATATGATTGATTTTTAAGATAATACCTATAATACATATTTTTTTGACAGTATATCAATCTATTTTAACCTATTAGGTATTTTTAAAGACTAGTTTATAACATATCACTGTATTTGAATCGAATATTAACATTTTTATAACTATCATTGCATTAACATTAAATTTAAGGGGAATAGAAATATTTAAAGAATGATTCATTGCATAATAAGTGATTTTAATTGAATACTAGCAATTTTACTAATATTCAATTATTTTTTATTATATCTAAAGAGAATATAAGTAATTTAATTTTGATATTATTTATATCACAGTATTTTAACATAATAGTCTGATTAAACTACTAATATTTATTATATCAATATATATTAGCTAAAAGCAAATATTTGGTGATCTATTATAAATATATGATTGATTTTTAATATAATACCAGTAAATCGATCTATTTAACCTATTAGGCACTTTTAGTGACTAATTTATAACTTATTAACACATTTAAATTGAATAGTAATATTTTTAGAATAATTTATTGCACTAATGTTGAATTCATACTAAATACAAATATTTAGAGAACTATTTATTGTATAATAAATTATTTTAACTAAAAACTAGCAATTATATAAATATTTAATCATTTTTAGTTATTTTTGAAGTGAATACAAGTAATTTGATTTTAATTTTATCTATATAAAGATATTTTAACATAATACTCTGATTAAACAACTAGTATTTACTATATCAATATATTTTAATCAAAAGTACATATTTGATAATTTATTAGAGACATATAATTATGTTTTAATATAATACCGATAGTTACACACTTCTTTGATAGTATTTCAATATATTTTATCTATTTCAAGTTATTAGTCACTTTTAAAAAATAGTTTATGATATAACAATATATTTGAATTGAATAATGATGCTTTTACAACTATTCAATGCATAAAATTGAATTAATGGGGAATACAAGCTTTTAAGGTACGATTCATTGCATAATAAATTATTGTAATTGAATGCAAGCAATTAATGAGTATTCGATTATTTTTTATTGAATTTGAATATAATACAAGCAACCTGACTTTGAGTTTCTCTATATTAAGGTATTTTAACATAATACTCTAATTAAATAATTAATATTTACTATATTTATACTTTTTAGCTAAAAATAGATCTTTTAATATAATACCGATGATTACACATCTTCTTGACAGTATATCGATCTATTTTAAACAATTAGGCACTTTTAAAAATTGATTTATAGCATATTTAAATTGAATAGTGATTTTTATAATTATTCATTGAATTAATAAGTTATTTTAACAGAATACTTGCAACTATAATTTTATTCAATGATTTTTTAATATATTTGAAAAGAATTAGTACAATTAGACTTTTGACTTATCTATGTCAAAGCATTTTATTATAATACTAGGATAAAATAACTAATATTTATTTTATTGAAGTATTTTAATCGAAACAGGCATTTGGCGACTTATTCAGGACATATAATTGAGTTTTAATATAATACTAATAATTACATATTTTTTTGACAGTATATCGATCTTTTTTAAACTGTTAGGCACTTTAAGAGAATGATTTATAATATATCAATATAGTTGAATTAAATAGTAATATTTTTTGCAACTATTAATTATATTAATATTGAATTCAAGCTGAATAAAAGTATTTAGAGAATGATTTATTATATAATAAGTCATTTTAACTAAATACTAGTAATTATATGAGTATTCAATCATTTTTAATTGACTTTGATGAGAATACAAGTAATTTGACTTTGATCTTATCTAAATAAAAGTATTTTAACATAATATTTTGATTAAATATTATATTTACTATATCGATATATTTTAATCGAAAAGAGATATTTTGCGATCTATTAGAGAGATATGATTGAGTTTTAATATAATACTAGCAATTATACCTCTATTTAATAGTATAATGATGTATTTCAATTTATTAGGCACTTCTAGAGACCGATTTATAATATATCAATAAATTTCATCTAAATTGTGGCGTTTTTACTATAATTCCTTGTATTAACGTTGAATTTAAGCCAAATACATGCATTTAGAGAATATTAATTACAAAATAAGTTATTTTGACGGAATACTCGCAACTATAAGATTATTCAATGATTTTTGAATGTATCTTGAAAGAATACAAGCAATTAAAATTTGAACTTATTTGTATTAAGATATTTTAATATAATACTAGGATAAAATAATTTATATTTGCTTTATCAAAGTATTTAGCTAAAACAGACATTTGGGTAATGTATTTGAGATATATGATTGTGTTTGAGTATAATACCAATAATTACACAATTTTTTGATAGTATATAAATATATTTTAATATATTAGGCAAATTTAAAAACTAATTTATAACATATTAATATATTTTAATTGAATAGTGACGTTGTTACAACTATTCATTGTATTAATGTTATATTCATGGCGAATACAAGTAGATTCATTGCATAATAAATTTTTGATTGAATTTAAAGAGAATACAAGTAATTTGACTTTAATCTTGAGGTACGTTAATATAATACTCTGATTAAACAACTAATATTTATTATATTGATGTATTTTAGCTGAGAGCGGATATTTGACGATCTATTAGGGATATATGAATAAGTTCTAAAATAATACTAATAATTATACATCTTTTTGATAGTATATCGATCTATTTTAACTTATTAGACACTTTTTAAAGATTGAATTATGACATATCAATGTATTTGAATTAAATAGTGATATTTTTATAACTAGTCATTACATCAATATTGAATTCAATCTAAATACAAGCATTTAGAGAATGATTTATTGTATAATAAGTTATTTTAACAGAATACTATCAATTATATGAATATTCGATTATTTTTGAATAAATTTGAAGAGAGTACAAGCAATTTGACTATGATCTTGTTTAAATCAAGGCATCTTAATATAATACTCTGATTAATTAACTAATATTTATTATATCGATATATTTTAGCTAAAAGCAGATATTTGACAATCTATTAGGAATATATGATTGAATTTTCTTATAATACCGACAACTACACATTTTTTTAATAGTATATTGATCTATTTTAACTAATTAGGCACTTTTGAAGATTGATTTATGACATTAATATATTTGAATTGAAAAATAGTATTTTTATAACTATTCATTATATTAACATTGAATTCAAGCTAAATGTAAGCATTTATAGACTGATTCAACGCATAATAAGATATTTTAAGTGAATACTACTAATTATACGAGTGTTCAATTATTTTTTATTGTACTTGAAGAGAATATTAGTAATTTGATTTTGAACTTGTCTATATCAAGAAATTTTAACATAATACTCTAATTAAATAACTAATATTTGTTATATCGAAGTATTTTAGCTGAAAGCAAATATTTGATAATTTATCAGGGATATATGATTGAGTTTTAATGTAATACCAGTAATTATATATCTTTTTGATAGTATATCTGCCAATTTTAAACTATAAGACATTTTTAGAGACTTTTTTTTATGAGAAATCAATATATTTTAATTGAATAGTGAGTCTTTTAAAACTATTAATTGTATTAACGTTGACTTCAAGCCGAATAGAAGCATTTAGAGAATGATTTATTGCATAGTAACTCATGTTAATTGAATACTTATAATTATACAAGTATATTCAATTATTTTTGTTTGAATTTAAAAAGAATGCAAGTAATTTGACTTTGATCTTATCTAAATCAAAGTATTTTAATATAATACTCTGATTAAACATCTAATATTTCCTATATCGATGCATTTGAGCCGAAAATAGATATTCAACGATCTATTAAAAAGATATGTTTGAGTTTTAATATAATACCGACAATTACACCTCTGTTTGATAGTACATCAATGTATTTCAACTTATTAGGCACTTTTGGAGACTGATTTATGATATATCAATATATTACAATTGAATTGTGGCATTTTTACAGCTATTCATTACATTAATGTTGAATTTAAGTCGTATACCAATATTTGGAGAATAATTCATTGCATAATACGTTATTTTAACATAATACTCGCAACAATATGATTATTCAAGGATTTTTGGATGTATCTAAGATGAATGCATGTAATTACACATCTAGCTTGTCCGATTTATGACATATCAATGTATTTGAATTGAATAGTAGCATTGTTAGAACTATTCAGTGCATTAACGTTGTATTCATGCCAAATACAAGTATTTAAAATCTTTTCATTACATAATAAGTTTTTCTAACGGAATACTAACAATTATATGGGTATTCAATTATTGTTTAATTTAATTTGAAGAGAATACAACTAATTTGACTTTGATCTTGTCTATATAAAGGAATTTTAAAAAAATACTCTGATTAAACAACTAATATTTGCTATATTGACATATTTTCCCTGAAAGTAATTATTTAGCAAGCTATTAGGGACATATGTCATAGTTTTAAAATAACACCGACAATTACACATATTATTGACAGTATATCAATTTATTCTAACGTATTCGACATTTTTTGATACTAATTCATGACATATTAATGTAATTGAATTCAACTGGAGTACAAGTATTTAGAGGACAATTCACTACACTATAAGTTATTTGTTTTGAATACTAGCAATAATATATATATATATATATTCAATTATTTTTTATTAAATTTGAAGAGAGTATAAGTAATTTGACTTTGATCTTGTCTATATTCAAGTCATTTTAACATAATACTCTGATTAAAAAACTAATATATTCTTTATCAATGTATTTTAGTTGAAAACAGATATTTGGCGATCTGTTACGGACATATGATCGAGTTTTAATATAGTGCTGGATATTACAAATCGTTTTGATAGTGTATCGATCTTTTATAACTTATTAGACAGTTTTAAAGACTGACTTGTGACATATCAATGTATATGAATTGAATAGTGATGTTTCCAGAACTTTTCATTATATTAACGTTGAATTCAAGCCGAATAAAAGTATTTATCGGGCGATTCATTACAAAATAAGTCATTTTAACTAAATACTAATAATTACACAAATATTTTATGATTTTTGATTGAATTTGAAGAGAATACAAGTAATTTTACTTTAATCTTATCTATTTCAAGGTCTTGTAACATAATACTCTGATTAAATAATAAATATTTATTATATCGATATATTTTAGTCGAAAGCAGATATTTGTCAATTTATTAGGGACATCTGATTAAGTTTTATTATAATACCAGTAATTATACATCTTTTTGACAGTATATCCACCAATTTAAACCAATTAGGTACTTTTAGAGACTGATTTACGATATACCAATGTACTTGAATTAAATAGTGACATTTTTACATCTACTTATTGCATTAATACTGGTTTCAAGCCGAAAACAAGCATTTAGGGAATGATTCGGTGCAAAATAAGTTATTTTAATAGAATACTAGCAATTATACTAGTATTCGATTATTTTTTATTGAAGTTTAAGAGAATACGAGCAGTTTGACTATGATCTTATCTATATCCAGGCATTTTAATATAATACTCTGATCAAACAACTAATATTTGTTATATCAATATATTTTAGCCAAAAGTCATTGTTTGGCGATATATTAGGGACATATGATTGAATTTTAATATAATACATGTAATTGCATATCTTTTTGATAGTATATCAGTCTATTTTAAACTATAAAGTACTTTTAGAGACTATTTTTTGACATATATATGTATTTCAATTTAATAGTGATATTTTTGCAACTATTAATTGTGTTAATGTTGAAACCAAGCTGAATAAAAGCATTTAGAGAATGATTCATTGTATAATAAACTATTTTAATTGAATATTAGTAATTATACGAGTATTCAATTATTTTTGTTTGAATTTGAAGAAGATGCAAGCCGTTTGACTTTGATCTGTCTGTATCATGGCATTTTAATATAATACTCTAATTAAACAACTAATATTTTCTATTTTGAATCATTTTCGATGAAACTAGACATTTGGCGATCTATTAGGGACATTTGAATGAGTTTAAATATAATACCAGTAATTTCACATTTTTTTAACCCTATATCGATCTATTTTAACCTATTTGGTGCTTTTAAAGATTGATTTATGATATATTAATATCTTTTAGTTGAATAGTGATATTTTTATAATTATTTATTGCATTAACATTGAGTTCAAGCAGAATGCAAGTATTTAGAGAATGATTCATAGCATAATAAGTTATTTTAACTTAATACTAGCAAGTATAAGAGTATTCAATTATTTTTGATTGAATTTGAAGGAAATTGATGTTAATCTTATCTACATCAAAGCATTTTAATAAAATACTATGATTAAATAAATAATTTTTTCTACATCGACATATTTTAGCCAAAAGCAGTTATTTAGCGAGCTATTAGGGATATATAATTGAGTTTTAATGTAATACCAGTAATTACGTATCATTTTGATAGTATATCAATCTATTTTAACTTATTAGGCACTTTTAGATACTGATTTATGATATATTAATATATTTGAATTAAATAGTGATATTTTTATAACTATTCATTGCAATATTATTGAATTCAAGCGGAATACAAGTATTTAGAGGACGATTCATTGCACTATAAGTAATTTGACTTTGATCTTGTCTATATTTAAGTTATTTTAATATAATACTCTGATTAAAAAATTAATATTTATCATATCGATGTATTTTTTACCCGAAAATAAATATTTACGATCGATTTGGAACATATGATCGAGTTTTAATATAGTATTAAAAATTACATATCTTTTTGACAATGTATCGATCTATTATAACTTAGTAGACACTTTTAAAGATTAATTTGTGATATATCAATGTATTTGAAGTGAACAATGATATTTTCGGAGTTTTGCATTGCATTAACATTGAGTTCTAGCTGAATAAAAGTATTTACTAGGCGATTCATTATAAAATAAGTTATTTTGATTAAATACTAATAATTGTATGAGTATTTTATGATTTTTGATTGAATTTGAAGAGGATACAAGCAATTTGACTTTGATCTTATCTATTTCAAGGACTTTTAACATAATACTCCTATTAAATAGCTAATATTTGCTATATCGATGTATTTTAGCCGTAAGTCAATATTTGACAATTTATTAAGGACATATGATTGAGTTTTATTATAATACCAGCAATTATATATCTTTTTGACAGTATATCGATTAAGTTTAACCTATTAAGTAATTTTAAAAACTGATTTGTGACATATTAATGTATTTGAATTGAATAGTGATATTTTTATAGCTATTCATTATATTAATATTGAATTCAAGCTGAATATAAGCATTTAGGGAATGATTCGTTGCATAATAAGTAATTTTAATTGAATACTCGCAATTACACAAGTATTCAATTTTTTTTTTATATTTGAAGAAAATACAAGTAGTTTGATTTTGATCTAGTCTTTATCAAAGTATTTTAATATAATACTCTGATTATACAACTAATATTTGTTATTTCGATGCATTTTTGTCAAAATAAGATATTTGACGATCTACCATCAATTACACATCATTTTGACTCTATATCGGTCTATTTTAACCTATTTGGTGCTTTTAGAGTTTGATTTATGATATATCAATATATTTGAATTAAATAGTGGCATATTTACAACTATTTATTATATTAACATAGAGTTCAAGCAGAATAAAAGTATTTAGAGAACGATTCATAGCATAATAAATTACTTTAACTTAATTATAGCAATTATACAAGTATTTAATTATTTTTTATTGAATTTCAGCGAAATACATGCATTTAGAGGATGATTCATTGCACTATTAGTTATTTGTTCCGAATGCTAGCAATTATATGTGTATTCAATCATTTTTGAAAGAATTTGAACAGAATACAAGTAATTTAACTTTGATCTTGTCTATATAAAGGTATTTCATAATACTCCGATAAAACATCTAAAATTTGTTATAGGACATATTTTAGCCAAAAGTAGATATTTAGTGATCTATTTGGGACATTTGACTATGTTTTAATAAAATACTAGGCATTACATATCTTTTTGACACTATATTGATTTATTTTTACTTATTAGGCACTTTTAGAGACTGATTTAAGATATATATCAATGTATTTGAATTTAATAGTGGCATTACTATTTAGTGCGTTAATGTTGAATTCATGCTAATATAAGTATTTAGGGAATGTTTCATTACATAATAAGTTTTGTTCATGAAATACTAGCAATAATACAAGTATTCAATCTTTATTATTGACTTTGAGGATAATATAAATAATTTGACTTTAATCTCATCTATATTCAGGCATTTTAATTGAATACTAGCAATAATATGAATATTCAATTATTTTTTATTATACTTCAAGAGAATATAAATAACTTGACTTTGATATTGTCTATATAAAAGTATTTTAAAATAATACTCTGGTTAAAAAATTATATTTGTTATATGAGTATAGTTTTAGCCAAAAGCAGATGTTTAGCAATCTATTAGGGACATATAATTGAGTTTTAATATAATACTGGGAATTACATAACTTTTTAACACTCTATCGATCTATTTTAAATAATTATGAACTTTTAGAGACTTATTTATGATATATCAATGTATTTGAATTGAATAGTAAAGTTTTTGCAATTATTCATTATATTAGCATTGAATTCAAGCCGAATACTAGAATTTAGAGAATGATTTTTGCATAACAAGTTAATTTAATTGAATGCTTGCAATTATACTAGTATTCAATCATTATTTGATGAATTTGAATAGAATACAAGTAATTTAATTATGATCTTATCTAAATCCAAGCATTTTAATATTATACTCTGATTAAAAAACTAATATTTGTCATGTAGATGTATTTTAACAGAAAGAAGATGTTTGACGATCTATTAAAGACATATAACTGAGTCTTAATATAATACTAGCAATTTTATATTTTTTGACGGTATATCAACTAATTTTAAAATATAAAACACTTTTAGAGACTGATGTATGATATATCAATGTATTAGAATTGAATAGTAATATTTTTATAATTATTAATTGTATTAACATTGAATTCAAGAGAATAGAAGTATTTCGATAACGGTTCATTGCATAATAAGTCATTTTAACTGAATACTGGTAATTATATGAGTATTCAATTATTTTACCAGCATTGCACATCTTTTTCGCAGTATATCGACGTATTGTAACTTTTAAATATTGATTTATGATAGATTAATCCATTTGAATTAAATAGTGGCATTGTTACAACTATTCATTGCATTAACATTATATTCATGCCAAATATCGGTATTTAGAGAACGTTTCACTACATAATAAGTTTTCATAATTGAATACTAGCAATTATACAGGTATTCAATCATTTTTAATTGAATTTGAAGAGAATAGAAGTAATTTGACTTTGCTCTTGTTTATATCAACGCATTTTAATATAACACAATGATTAAATAACTAATATTTATTTTATCTACGTATTTTAGTCTAAAGTAGATGCTAACGATCTATTAGGAACATATAATTAAGTTTTAATACAATACCGGCAATTACATAACTTTTTAACAGTATATCAATCTATTTTAAACAATTACGAACTTTTAGAGACTTATTTATGATATATCAATGTATTTAAATTAAATAGTAAAGTTTTTACAATTATTCATTGTATTAGCATTGAATTCAAGCCGAATACAAGAATTTAGAGAATTATTTTTGCATAACAAGTTATTTTAACTGAATACTAGCAATTATACTAGTATTCAATCACTTTTTGATGACTTTTACGAGAATACAAGTAATTTAACTATGATCTTATCTATATCCAAGCATTTTCATTTGATACTCTGATTAAACAATTAATATTTATTATGTAGATGTATTTTAGCCAAAAGTAGATATTTGGCGATCTATTACTAACATATGATTGAGTCTTAATATCATACTAGCAATTTCACATCTTTTTGACGGTATATCAGCCTATTTTAAAATATGACACTTTTAGAGACTGATGTATGACATATCAATGTATTTGAATTGAATAGTAATGTTTTTATAATTATTAATTGTATTAACATTGAATTCAAGCCGAATAGAAGTATTTCGAAATCAGTTCATTGCATAAAAAGTCATTTTAATTGAATACTCGCAATTATATGAGTATTCAATCATTTTTGTTTGAATTTGAAGAGAATGCAAGTAGTTTAACTTTAATCTTATCTAAATCAAGGCATTTTATCGTAGTAATACTCTGATGAAACTTCTAATATTTACCATATTGATGTATTTTAGTCGAAAATAGATATTCGGCGATCTATTAGAGAGATATAATTGATTTTTAATATAATACTAGCAATTATACCTCTTTTTGATCATACATCGATGTATTTTAAGTTATTAGGCAGTTTTGGTTACCTATTTATGACATATCAATGTATTTCAATTTAACTGTGGCGTTTTTAGAGCTATTCATTATATTAGCGTTGAATCTAAGCCGTATATAAGTATTCAGTGATTTATCGATGTATTTTAGCTAAAACAGACATTTGACAATATATTTGAGACATATGATTGAGTTTCAATATAATACCAGCATTGCACATCTTTTTCGCAGTATATCGACGTATTGTAACTTTAAAATATTGATTAATGATATATTAATGCATTTGAATTGATTAGTAGCATTGTTATAACTATTCATTGTATTAACATTGTATTCATGCCAAATACCGATATTTAGATAACGTTTCACAGTATAATAAGTTTTCATAATTGAATACTAGCAATTATACAGGTATTCAATCATTTTTAGTTGAATTTGAAGAGAATAGAAGTAATTTGACTTTGCTCTTGTCTATATCAACGCATTTTAACAAAACACAATGATTAAATAACTAATATTTATTATATCTACGTATTTTAGTCTAAAGTAGATGTCTAGCGATCTATTAGGGACATATAATTGAGTTTTAATACAATACCGGCAATTACATAACTTTTTAACAGTATATCGATCTATTTTAAATAGTTACAAACTTTTAGAGACATATTTATGATATATCAATGTATTTGAGTTGAATAGTAAAGTTTTTCAATTATTTATTGTATTAGCATTGAATTCAAGCCGAATACAAGAATTTAGAGAATTATTTTTGCATAACAAGTTATTTTAACTGAATACTAGCAATTATACTAGTATTCAATCACTGTTTGATGAATTTGACGAGAATACAAGTAATTTAACTATGATTTTATCTATATCCAAGCATTTTCACTTGATACTCTGATTAAACAATTAATATTTATCATGTGGCAGTATTTTAGCTGAAAGTAGATGTTTGGCGATCTATTACGGACATAAAACTGAGTCTTAATATCATACTAGCAATTTCACATCTTTTTGAAGATATATCAGCCAATTTTAAAATATATGACACTTTTAGAGACTGATGTATGACATATCAATGTATTTGAATTGAATAGTAATATTTTTATAATTATTAATTGTATTAACATTGAATTCAAGCCGAATAGAAGTATTTCGATATCAGTTCATTGCATAATAAGTCATTTTAATTGAATACTCGCAATTATATGAGTATTCAATCATTTTTATTTGAATTTGAAGAGAATGCAAGTAGTTTAACTTTAATCTTATCTAAATCAAGGTATTTTAACGTAATACTCTGATGAAACTTCTAATATTTACCATATTGATGTATTTTAGTCGAAAATAGATATTCGGCGATCTATTAGAAAGATATAATTGATTTTTAATATAATACTAGCAATTATACCTCTTTTTGATCGTACATCGATGTATTTTAAGTTATTAGGCAGTTTTGGTTACCTATTTATGACATATCAATGTATTTCAATTTAACTGTGGCATTTTTAGAGCTATTTATTATATTAGCGTTGAATCTAAGCCGTATATAAGTATTCAGTGATTTATCGATGTATTTTAGCTAAAACAGACATTTGGCAATATATTTGAGACATATGATTGAGTTTCAATATAATACCAGCATTGCACATCTTTTTCGCAGTATATCGACATATTGTAACTTTAAAATATTGATTAATGATATATTAATGCATTTGAATTGATTAGTAGCATTGTTACAACTATTCATTGTATTAACATTGTATTCATGCCAAATACCGATATTTAGATAACGTTTCACAGTATAATAAGTTTTCATAATTGAATAATAGCAATTATACAGGTATTCAATCATTTTTAGTTGAATTTGAAGAGAATAGAAGTAATTTGACTTTGCTCTTGTCTATATCAACGCATTTTAATAAAACACAATGATTAAATAACTAATATTTGTTATATCTATGTATTTTAGTCTAAAGTAGATGTCTAGCAATCTATTAGGGACATATAATTGAGTTTTAATACAATACCGGCAATTACATAACTTTTTAACAGTATATCGATCTATTTTAAACAGTTACAAACTTTTAGAAACATATTTATCAATGTATTTGGATTGAATAGTAAAATTTTTGCAATTATTCATTGTATTAGTATTGAATTCAAGCCGAATACAAGAATTTAAAGAATGATTTTTGCATAACGAGTTATTTTAACTGAATACTAGTAATTATACTAGTATTCAATCACTGTTTGATGAATTTGATGAGAATATAAGTAATTTAACTATGATCTTATCTATATCCAAACATTTTCACTTGATACTCTGATTAAACAATTAATATTTATCATGTGGATGTATTTTAGCTGAAAGTAGATGTTTGGCGATCTATTACGGACATATGACTGAGTCTTAATATCATACTAGTAATTTCACATCTTTTTGAAGGTATATCAGCCAATTTTAAAATATATGACACTTTTAGAGACTGATGTATGACATATCAATGTATTTGAATTTAATAGTAATATTTTTATAATTATTAATTGTATTAATATTAAATTCAAGCCGAATAGAAGTATTTCGATATCAGTTCATTGCATAATAAGTTAGTTTAATTGAATACTCACAATTATATGAGTATTTAATCATTTTTGTTTGAATTTGAAGAGAATGCAAGTAGTTTAACTTTAATTTTATCTAAATCAAGGCATTTTAAGATAATACTCTGATGAAACTTCTAATATTTACCATATTGATGCATTTTAGCCGAAAATAGATATTTGACGTTCTATTAGAGAGATATAATTGATTTTTAATATAATACCAGCAATTATACCTCTTTTTGATCGTACATCGATGTAATTTAAGTTATTAGGCAGTTTTGGTTACCTATTTATGACATATCAATGTAGTTCAATTTAACTGTGACATTTTTAGAGCTATTATTATATTAGCGTTGAATCTAAGCTGTATATAAGTATTCAGAGAATATTGCATTGCATCAAATAACTAGTATTTGATTTATCGATGTATTTTAGCTAAAACAGACATTTGGCAATATATTTGAGACATATGATTGAGTTTCAATATAATACCAGCATTGCATATCTTTTTCGCAGTATATCGACGTATTGTAACTTTTAAATATTGATTTATGATATGTTAATGCATTTGAATTGAATAGTGGCATTGTTACAACTATTCATTGTATTAACAATGTATTCATGCCAAATATCAGTATTTAGATAACGTTTCACTGCATAATAAGTTTTCATAATTGAATACTAGCAATTATACAGGTATTCAATCATTTTTAGTTGAATTTGAAGAGAATAGAAGTAATTTGACTTTGCTGTTGTCTATATCAATGCATTTTAACAAAACACAATGATTAAATAATTAATATTTGTTATATCTACGTATTTTAGTCTAAAGTAGATGTCTAGCGATCTATTAGGGATATATAATTGAGTTTTAATACAATACCGACAATTATATAATTTTTTAACAGTATATCGATCTATTTTAAACAGTTACAAACTTTTAGAGACATATTTATGATATATCAATGTATTTGAGTTGAATAGTAAAGTTTTTCAATTATTTATTGTATTAGCATTGAATTCAAGCCGAATACAAGAATTTAGAGAATTATTTTTGCATAATAAGTTATTTTAACTGAATACTAGCAATTATACTAGTATTCAATCAATGTTTGATGAATTTGACGAGAATACAAGTAATTTAACTATAATCTTATCTATATCCAAGCATTTTCACTTGATACTCAGATTAAACAACTAATATTTATTATGTGGATGTATTTTAGCCGAAAGTAGATGTTTGGCCATCTATTACAGACATATGACTGAGTTTTAATATAATACTAATAATTTCACATCTTTTTGAAGGTATATCAGCCAATTTTAAAATATATGACACTTTTAGAGACTGATGTATGACATATCAATGTATTTGAATTGAACAGTAATATTTTTGTAATTATTAATTGTATTAATATTGAATTCAAGCCGAATAGAAGTATTTCGATATCAGTTCATTGCATAATAAGTCATTTTAATTGAATACTCGTAATTATATGAGTATTCAATCATTTTTGTTTGAATTTTAAGAGAATGCAAGTAGTTTAACTTTAATCTTATCTAAATCAAGGCATTTTAACGTAATACTCTGATGAAACTTCTAATATTTACCATATTGATGAATTTTAGTTGAAAATAGATATTCGGCGATCTATTTGAGAGATATAATTGATTTTTAATATAATACTAGCAATTATATCTCTTTTTGATCGTACATCGATGTATTTTAAGTTATTAGGCAGTTTTGGTTACCTATTTATGACATATCAATGTATTTCAATTTAACTGTGGCGTTTTTAGAGCTATTCATTATATTAGCGTTGAATCTAAGCCGTATATAAGTATTCAGTGATTTATCGATGTATTTAAGCTAAAAAGGCATTTGGCAATATATTTGAGACATATGATTGAGTTTCAATATAATACCAGCATTGCACTTGCACATCTTTTTCGCAGTATATCGACGTATTGTAACTTTAAAATATTGATTAATGATATATTAATGCATTTGAATTGATTAGTAGCATTGTTACAACTATTCAATGCATTAACATTGTTTTCATGCCAAATACCGGTATTTAGAGAACGTTTCACAGTATAATAAATTTTCATAATTGAATACTAGCAATTATACAAGTATTCAATCATTTTTAATTGAATTTGAAGAGAATAGAAGTAATTTAACTTTGCTCTTGTCTATGTCAATGCATTTTAACATAACACAACGATTAAATAACTAATATTTGTTATATCTACGTATTTTAGTCTAAAGTAGATGTCTAGCGAACTATTAGGGACATATAATTGAGTTTTAATACAATACCGGCAATTACATTACTTTTTAACAGTATATCAATCTATTTTAAACAATTACAAACTTTTAGAGACTTATTTATCAATGTATTTGGATTGAATAGTAAATTTTTTGCAATTATTCATTGTATTAGTATTGAATTCAAGCCGAATACAAGAATTTAAAGAATGATTTTTGCATAACGAGTTATTTTAACTGAATACTAGTAATTATACTTGTATTCAATCACTGTTTGATGAATTTGATTAGAATATAAGTAATTTAACTATGATCTTATCAATATCCAAGCATTTTCACTTGATACTCTGATTAAACAATTAATATTTATCATGTGGATGTATT
>JAEMOT010001542.1:187344-231460 GCA_019297695.1 Apostasia ramifera | reverse complement strand
ATTTATAGTGATTTTTGAAAAATGTGTATGATGTGAAATAAAGTAAGTTTGTTATATTAAAAATTGTGTATGATGTGAAATAAAGTTGATTAATTTATTGAGAATTGTGTTGGATGTGAAATAAAGTGATTGTTTAATGTTGGAATTTGTGTGAGATAAGATATAAAATAATTTTTAAAATTTTTTTAAAATAAATTTAAGATTTTAACTATGGGTAATTTTAATTATAATTTTTAGTCTATTACCAAACAAGGCTTTAGAGTCTCTCTTTATGCACAATGTATCTCCTCTAGATCTTATTAGAGGCCTCTCCTATTCTCAAGTGAGTGTATAATAAAATTAAATACAAGTCAATTAATCTCTCTTTTATTCTTACTATTGACACCTTGGAGCATTTGGAAAAGTTGGATCAATGCAATGAGTACTTGGAACTTTAATGTGCACTAATTGTTTGTGAATTGCCTCTTTCTTATTCCCTCTTTGAAGATTAGAACATTTGGGGATTAGCTTAATCAATCAAATTTAAAGGAATGGAAGAAGGTTCATTAACATGTCTAGAACACTCAACTCTCAAATCGATAGAAATTGATCTGGATAAAGAGTCGTGTCTTACCTCAAAGTTAATCCCTATAATAAGTCAACCTTAGATCAACTCCAAGTTGATCCGAGCTTTTCTGTATACTACTTATTAGTTTTTTTATCCACGGTCAACCCTAGATTAATGTCCACAGATTAAGGTCAACTTAAGGGAGATTTTATAGCCATTTTAACTTATGATCACAAGAGGTTGACCTAGATAATCTAAATATCTTAAACGATATTTTCTTGGTACAACACGATGTAGATCTAACAATTAATTTAAATCGATATTCTAAGTGCTTATAAATTGATCCTTACCATTCTAACACTATAAGAACCAACCTAATAACATATTACACTCAAATTACAAGACCACAATACAAAAAGACAAACGTATTGGCTTTCATGGCTCTTCTTCTCCGAGGCTTGCTTACCAATTTTTATTCGTCTGTCATCATTTTCATATTTCTTCACTTCAATCACATATAGAGCACAAAGTTAACATTAAATCTCTATTCATCATAAATAAATTTAAACATGATAATAAATATTTTTCTAAGCCCTATTTTTTTCTTTGTTGCATTTAGGAACCCTACTCGAATACGAGCGTAGGTTCTATAATACTTATGTATAATTATCCACATGCATTTCTTAACATCAAATTTAAATTAATTGAGATTATGATTTTAATAAATTTTCCATATTCATATATAAGATATTCATTAAAAGCTGTGACAAATAAATATAAACGATTATTACAACAACAACAACAACCAAGCCTTAATCCCACTAGGTGGGGTCGGCTACATGAATCTTTTGTTTCCATTGCGCTCTATCAGTTACCAAATTCTTATCTAAGTTTAAGTAACTAAGATCACTTCTTATAGTTTCTTGTCATGTCTTCTTTGGTCTCCCTCTTTCTCTTTGTACATGGGCAAAATCCAATAACTCAATTTTTCTAACTGGAGCTTCAATTGGCCTACGATTTAGATGTCCAAATCATCGAAGCCGACTTTCTCTAAGTTTATCCTCAATTGGTGCAACACCAACTTTCTTTCGGATATACTCATTTCTCATTCTATTCTTTCGTGTATATTCACACATCCACCTTAACATCTTCATTTCTGCAATATTTATTTTATTTGTATGTTTCTTCTTTGCAGGCCAGCATTCAGCACCATATATCATCGCTGATCTTACTACAGTTTTATAAAATTTACCCTTATTATTTAAAATATATTTTATGCCCAGGATGGAGCTGCCTGATAAATGGAACCTCCATCCATTTTGCTTTTGGAAGATTTACATACATTTTTCATTTTTTTTAAGAGGAGTTTTACATATATAATACCTAATTTTTCTTTAATAACATTTTAAGCTCCATATTTTTTTATTTTTCGGGCATAAATTTCTAAAAATAACATATTATAATTTTTTTTTTAAATTTTTGAAGGACATTTTGTTAATTATGATTGTTTAAAATTTATTACTAAGAATAATATTCTAAATATATTTGCAAGTGCTGCATAATAATTTTATTTCATATCTAATATAAATATGAATATTAAGATTTAAAATTTTTTATAAAAAAAAAATCGAACTAAATTAGCCCATTTTTTAATGTTTTGAAGAGTTATATTATAACATAAAAGTACAAGTGATTTAATATGTAATTTAAGGAGAATTAAAAGATATATATAAATTTATGTTGAGCAATAATTAACCCAGGCTATATTCAAATATAAAATTAAGATTTAAATCATCAGCCAAACTGAAACTCAACTTTGTTAATCAAAAAATGCATGCTTAAATCTTACCCTAGAAGGCACGTGTGGCAGTTTTTTAAGTCAAAAGAGTGACCATGAACTACAACGAGTATGACAAAAAAAAGATCGATCACTTATATATGCCAGAATGCCAAGTTATGAGGGAGAACAAAGGTTTATGTCGGTACAGAATGTTACAAGAATTCACACAGCTCGATCGAAGGACCGACTCTAGGCATTCAATCTCGATAGTTATAATCATGAGCTTTTTCGCCACCCTCTCACACTTATCATTACACCCATAACAATATGATAATCATTGATGATCCACCTCCTATTACTAACGTGAAGGTGTTATCTAAAGAAAAATTATTGCGTATAGTGGCGGAGCCGAGACCTCTGATCAGGAGGATCAAATAAATTATTTACAATAACAATAATAACCAAAATTTTATCCCACTAGATATTATAAAATTTAAAATAATTTGAATTACAAAAATACTAAAAAATTTAAAATTCTTATTAACATAAATAATTTTACATGGACTTCAAATATATTCAAATTGTGATAATTAATTGATATATTTTTTTTTCATCATTAGTTCTTTTTTAATATTTCATCTTTTAAAATATTTTTTTTAATGTGTTAATATTAAAATTTAAATTATATTTTATTTAAAATAAAAGATTTTGATTAAAGAGCACGCCCTGCCATACATTTTGAATAATTAACTAATAAATTAGTAAATCAAGATTTAAATATTTAATGCACAATATTATTTAATAAATTAAGTATTAATATAGTAAATAATTTAGTGAATGAAAGTTCTGAATTATAATTAGCTAATTGATTATTTTTGGTGTTCATAATGTTTTTTTTTATTCAAATATTAAAGACCTAAAAAATTTTTTTTAGTTGAAGATGTTTTCATTAGTATAAAGTTTATTTATATAACTTATATGATAAATAATTTACGTAAAATATATGAAAAATAAAATTATAAATTATTTAAATATTTCTTTTAAAAGTTCAATTATGTAAAAAAAAATTTCGATTTGAATGATGTCAATATTTAGCTAATGCTTATTTTTAATATTTTAAAAATCTTAAATAATACTTATTTTGGCAATTCATCAAACTCAGGGGGTGTAGCTACATCCCATACTGCCCAGCTGGATTAGCCCTTGTGCAGCAAGCGATTTATGTTAGTGGTTCGCTTGGCAATTGCAGCTCGTGGCGTGCGCACAGTGGCCCCGCGCTTTATGGCAATCAAACAGAGTGGATAGTTTGACACAGTGATCCCGGATCAACTAATCTCGCTAACACCGTGGCCGGACCGTCTGTCCAGCCACACCGGATAGTTTGGCCAATATGTTGGCCTGGCCGGACTGTTCGATGTGGTCGGACCATCCGGCGAGGCTTTGACAACGCTGTCTAACCGGATCATTCAGTTCGATGTCATCAAACGGTCCAATCAGGCTGGGCTGCCCAGTTGGGCCACGCCGTAGCCCACCTCTTCTCCCACTCTCTTTAAATCACTTTAATTTCTCTCTATCTTCTCCCTCTCTTCTTTCTTTTCTTTAGAGAGAGGGGGACTCGCCCTACAAGAGATAGAGAGGAGAGAAAAGAGAGAGAAGAGAGAGTGAGAGGAGAGAAAGAGGAGATCAGGGGAGAGAGAGGAGAAAAACAAAAATGATATTTTCAAAAATTTAATAATAAAAATTTTAAAAAATCTAATTGATATATTATATATTACTTAAAAATTTAAATTTTAAAAATTTAAAATTATAAATTTGTGTAATTTTATGCCCTAAATTTAAAAACTTGAATGCAATCTATCATTATTTTTAGCAGAATTTACATACGTGATATATAAATTATTATATTTACTTATTATATATTTAATTTATTAATATTATCGTTTCTACACTATGGTCTCTATCTATCCTATAATTAAATTAGCTGCTAATTATAATTTATTTACATAAAAATTTTAAAATGAAGGTAATAGATACTAAATATTATTTAATAATATCACTTTAGTAAATATATAATATTAATTTGTAATATTACTAATATTTTTTAATTATTAAGTAATATTTAGTATTTATTTTCTATCATAGCTAGGTTATATAATAAATGATGAATAAAGATTAGAACTATGAAGTAAAAAATATTAATATGTTTAGTTTTATAAAAAAATATTAATATGTTTAGAATATTTTTATTTTAATATTTAATAATTAAATATAATAATTTTATTAAATCTTTTTTTGTTACCACTACTGGCGCTCATAAAAGCTTTGGAATTGCTAATGACAAAAAAGCTTTGAAATTGAGATCATCTAAGTTCGAACGGTCCTAATTTTCCAGCCGATCATGCCCCTCTGCAAAAACCCGGCGACCTTCGATAATTATCACAGAGAAACCCCTGACTGCGTTATGCCTGCGAA
Source organism: Apostasia ramifera (assembly GCA_019297695.1). Classification (NCBI taxonomy): domain Eukaryota; kingdom Viridiplantae; phylum Streptophyta; class Magnoliopsida; order Asparagales; family Orchidaceae; genus Apostasia; species Apostasia ramifera. Next base: position 226,661 of record JAEMOT010001542.1, on the reverse strand, counting down.
GATCGATGGCGGGAGCTATGAAACCCTTATCTATGAACCATAGAGCCCAGAATCCCTAGATCGAATCTTCTCTTCAAGATTTCATCTGTTAATGGCGTCCGGCTGTAGCGGGTGGCGCGATGTACTGATTAAGCTGGCGCACTCCCGGTACGCAGCGGCGGTTCTTGTAGGCGGGATTGTGCTCGGTGCCTCAGTGATGGCTGTGCAGCTTGGCTACGTGCCGCCGCTGTCGGCACAGCTCTTAGGGTTGAGGCTTCCGGGCAGGAGAAAGAAGAGACCTATTCGAGTGTATATGGACGGGTGCTTCGACATGATGCACTACGGCCACTGTAATGCTCTGCGGCAGGCGCGGGCTCTAGGGGACGAGCTCGTTGTTGGGGTCGTCAGTGACACGGAGATCACGGCCAACAAGGGACCGCCAGTGACGCCTGTTAAGGAAAGGTTGTTTTCGCTTGGTCTTGATCGATAATGATGAATGTAATTTTTATTTTGGTCCCTTTTTTGATCCAGTTTTTATATGCCCGTATGAAATAGACTTGGCTGCATGATCTGCTTCGTTCTTTCTTTACTTTGGTCTAGTGTGGACAGCATCTTGATCCTCATTCCTTTTTCTGTTTTGTTGTTTCCTCCCCTTGATTCATAGAATTCCTTTTTTATTATATGCCCATGTACTTTATGTGGAAATTAGGGTTTTGATTTTTGTTGGGATGTTATCCTATTGATTTATTGCTTATTCTATTTATATTTAAATGAGGTCTGTTTTTTTATCTGAAACCCATCTTCTTGGCTATTTTTCGTGTTATTTCTATTTTTTTCTTCCAACAAATGCTCAAATGTCATCTCATTATAAATCATTCCTTGACCACGGAGGCATTGACGTGAAACATCAAAGTTATATGGCTTAGGCTTTTTCTGTCTCTGTTTCTTTTATTTAATGTAACTGCAATTCTTTTTAGTAGAACGTGGTGCAGATAGTTCCTTTAGATGGCTTAATATGCTAATTTCAGATGTCTTCACTATACATTAGGCTCTTAAATACATAAAACATGGATACGCACCTTCATACTCCATCATGACAGTGATCTAGAGAGAAAGGTCCAACAGAAAACCCTGTTATTTTGCCTGAGAATAATAATTGGCTTGTCCCCTCGTTTTCCGTTATTCTTTTTTCCTTTCTTCCTTAATTGTTTGCATCCTTGTCATAGGTTGATCATGGTTGGTGCTGTGAAATGGGTAGATGAGGTTATCCCAGATGCTCCATATGCTATCACTGAGGAGTTTATGAATAAGCTCTTCAATGAGTATAATATTGATTATATTATCCATGGGGATGACCCATGCCTGCTTCCAGATGGGACTGATGCTTATGCACTTGCCAAGAAAGCTGGCCGCTATAAACAAATCAAGAGAACTGAAGGAGTTTCAAGCACTGACATTGTTGGTAATGTGATCTTTCAGTTTTGAATTTTTGTCTTCTCTCTCTCTACCCCCCCAAAAAATATGGGATGTCTTTATTTTATCAGTTATTATGAGGAGTTGAGTTTCATATGCAAATACCTGTGGTGCTGAAATCGACATACAAGTTCTTTTTTCTAATTTGTTCAGTTAGACCAACTCTTGATGATGTTGTGATGGTACTTCATAAATTTCATCTGCATTTGCCTTAAATCTTCTTAGTTATACCTGATTCTTTTTTGATTTTTGGAGCTTTCAATAGATCAACATATGAATATTACAAGGCAATTCATGTTCTCACTTCCTTACTGAGCACACTACTGCACTAATGAGTGTATCAAGTTATGTGTTTTGGTGGCTCAAGAAAATAGTGCAAAGAAATTCCAATTTAGTTTGTCTCTTGACATTACTTTGCAACTTGGTGCTTCGAGCTGCTTCAAGTGCTAAAATGATTTTTTAGAACTTTTTTTGTCTTTTATTAATGTCTCTAAAAGAGTTTTTTTTTTAAAAAGCTTGCGTGCAAATTATCTACTCTAGATTTGTGGAATTGCTTTCTCAAATAAACTTCAATTAAATATTTATTGTATTACTAGATGGGTGGTTAGTGATAGGTTCACATTCTTATATTATTTAAAGGGCGTTTGGTTTGTTGTTATCTTGGTGTTATGTTATGTAATCTAAATGTCATGATATCTAGATGTCATCTTTTGACTAATAATTTTATAATCTAATTGAAGATTATTTAAAGATGTCATTAAACCAAACAATTGCTTTTTCTAGATAACATAACATCAAGATTATGTTGAACCAAATGCCCCCTTAAAGTTTTATGAGTTCAAGAACTTTCCTGAAAGATTAATTTTGACATTTACTAATATAGATGAGCTTATTGTGAGCAATAGTCTCTAAATTGGGCCATATTGTGTGATCTTTAAAATAAAAAATTTTCAAATATAAACTTATCAGTTCTGTGCATTGTGTACTATATCATGTTTGCACTCTTTTAATAATTTATTTCATTTTATTAATTTTGGTTTAACCCCACTACAAAATATGAGAAATAATTTAAGATAGTAGTATATCTTCTTGTTTGAATGACTTAATTTCTAAAATGACTTGCATCACATAAACAGGACAACTATAATGCCCCTAATTAATTCAACTGGTATCTATGCTGTTACTAATCTTTGTCATTAGTTAGCAAACCAACGAAAGTACTTAGGGTTGCTTAGAGAGGGAGTGAGGTGGTTTGTTACCAATCTTTATCATAAAGGGAGGGAGTGATAGGGATGGTTGGCAAGTCAGTGTTAAGGGAGGGAGGGAGGGAGGGAGGGACTCACATGTTACTCTTAACATGATATGGTAAGTTATTTAAATGAATGCATAAGGGTTGCCAAGTCAGTGTAAAGAAATGGAGGGAGGGAGTGATTTGTGTTAGGTTATTTAACGGAATGCATAAGAGTTGCAAGTCAGTGTTAAGTCTGCTTACTTAATATGTATATAGATATATTATTCATGTTAGTTTTGTGGTTTCCCCATTCATGCTCCCTTGTATAAATATATGGGAGGGTAACATGGGATTTTTATGGTTATCTTTGTCATGATTTGTTGTTTGTGGGCGTCATCCCATAATAGGAAGTAGAGACGAGCTTATTACTGTCAGAGTAGGAAATGAATAAAGCCCACATAGTAGGATGCTTGTTATACTACTATGTCTATGAATTGAGTAACAAATAGTATATTATGGAGATGTGATTTGTTATATTGTAAATCGTGGTTGTTGGTAAAGACCCAATAAATAATTCTAGCTCAGTAACTTCACAATAATAATTCGAAGATTCATAATAAAGATGTAAGAATACCACATAATGATTACATTGAATAGTTCAATGAACAAGCATTTGTCAGACTTGAGATTGTGTACAATTTGATGAGTATACAAGGATGAGCATCAAAGTATTTTATCTAGAGGACTATCTTTCCAGAAGTCTGCAAAAGTGGTGGTTGTCAGACATTCACATTGTTTATATGTTTTTCTTTTAAATTTTTATTACATATCTATTTCATGGGATTTGACCTTTGACTGCACAGAACCGTCTTGCTGGATTAAAGAATTGTCATTTTCTTATATAGGAAATGTTGAGGGACGATCAAATGTTATTTATAATAGGAATGAGTAGTGAAAGGATCAGAAAGCTGACACAAAAGAATTAGAGATGATGATTATGGAGATAAAGGTCAGATTTGTATTGCTAAGCCAACTATCTCTTGGTGATGTTTGTAGCTATGAGGAATATGATGAAGTTGTTCAATGAGAGTTGCAAGCAACCGGATCCATTATTTCCTTGTCAATTTAAGCTTGTATTCAATTAGTTTAATACTGCCAAGTCTATTTATTGACCACAGTTGTTGGGTTCCTTTATCTAACTTTTTGTTTATATGTCAAAATGAAATCTCCTTATGAATATAATAGTGGACCTAAAATGTTATGTTTTATCAGGGGTATTCTGATACTTGATTAGAGCACCTTGTTATTTGTATGACAATCAGCTATCTGTTTTCACTTGCTGTCATTCTTACTTTTAAAGTTCTTAAGGCTGTAAAATGTTTCCCTGCTAACAGTAGAATTTCAGTTCAAAATATAAGACTATCCATTGTTACATGAGTCTTTCTAACATGTAAGAAGTTATTTTTTATCAATTTGAAAACGCATCAGTCAATATTGTTTTGCTTCATCAGGTCGTATGCTACTATGCGTGCGTGAAAGGTCAAGTGGAGATCACCATACACCTTCTTCTTTGCAAAGACAATTTAGCCATGGCCACAGTCCAAGATTTGATGATGGTGGATCAACCCAAGGAACACGTGTATCACATTTTTTACCCACATCTCGACGCATAGTGCAATTTTCAAATGGAAGGGTAAAGAGGGGCCTTTTGGTTTCATTTATCTCTAATAATTTCATTGCTTAGATTTGTGAGAACTAAATAGATTTAACCGATTTGATTTCATACTTAGTTATCGCTTAATGTCATATTTATGTAGGATATATGTAATCTTGGTGTTAGAGCGGTCATTAAAACAGTAATCCATTAATTACTCTAATGAATTTGTGTAGCAGAACGTTAGTTGATTAATAGTTGGAATACATCCTTTCTGAGTGAATGCCTGGATGCTTTTGGAAATTGTCAAGTCGTCCATACTTTTATTGTTCATGCATCATTACTTGGGAAAGTTGGTAATGATGCCTTGTTATTGGCATTTTAGTGCCATTTTGGCGCCTCTCTATCTTTTACTTATGTACGCAAATAAATATCTCACAGATTAGCATACCAAGCTTCTTCATATATGTTTTGCTTGATTATCATGATTTTGTTCTCTGTGTTTTTTGTAAAGTCTTCATATTCAAGTACGTGATGTAGACTCAAAACCAGCACATTAATTTCTAACCAGTGAACTTTACGTCCATATTTTCTCACTTTCTTCAGATGGGCTGAGTGAGGTTTCCCTCTAACTTTACAAGAACTGAACATGTTAATACTTTTAGTTATCAAAAAAAAAAATGTTATTACTTTTATATCTGTAGTGAAGACTTTGTTAGTGGATGACAAAAATCTCTCATACCTGAGATGGGAATGATCAGGTTGAATGACTGCTGCCCCAATACAGGAAGAAATTCTGACCGACTTGCCTTTCTTTGCGGAAGTCCCTATACGGGGTATTAAATTGCAGTTATTGTAGTGATTAATGGTTTTTTTGCAGTCTTTTTTTATGTGTTGGCTTTATGAAATTGTGGACACTCAGCTAGTTGTGTGCTTTATAATTCTTTTCTGTGGGAAATTTTGAGAATAATCCATAAAAGAAAGCTGTGAAAAACAGCTTGAGTTATGGAAGCAGTATTTATTTTTTTGTATTTGTGGGTTTCACAAGCATCAATAGTGACACATGCCTAGTTCCAAATTGGTATTTTCATCCTGCTAAATTATTTTTCTGTTTTTCCTGCAGAGTCCTGGTCCAGATGCTCGCATAATTTACATAGATGGTGCATTTGATCTGTTTCATGCTGGACATGTGGAGGTATGCTGGACATTTTGTAATATTTTTTGGTGTTTAGTCACTGCATTTGTGGCTGTTGTTTTTGTGTAACTACAGCTAGAAATTGCAAGTATTCTTGTATTTTACACTTCCAAGTAGGTTTTCTCTTTGTATTTGACCTACCTTTTATCTTTTGCCCTAGTTGTGTTGCCTCAAGTCGCCTTCAAGTAGAGATTAAATATTTAAATCTAAATTCAAAAATTTGAAAAGGAAAGTATATTGTATCCCGACACCACTCTTAGTTATTGCTGGAACCACATCTTTGTTCAGCTTGACATGCATATTTCTTTTTGAATTAAGTTATTTTGGGCTTTATAGTTGAAGAAAAATTTTGGCATTAAGCTTTATTGTTCAATCTGCAATTTAGCAACTTGCTTATTTGATGGTCTTCAAGCTGCTTGTGAATATAAGTATCCTTTTCTTCCGGTTGTATGAATCTGTGATGCTGCTTCAAAGTAGTAATCTTGTTGTTTAGTCATATAGATGTCTCTTATGAGGTGTTTAGTTTAATATTTTTTTATGTTATATCATGTAATATAGAGAAAATAATTATTTGATTTGATATCTTTTAAAAAAACTGTGGAACCAAACGCCCTCTAGATGATATTACATAACACAAAGATAAAATCGAACCAAACGCCCTCTTAGTCATCTTTATCTACCGGATTTTCAGCTCATTGATATTCTTTTGCACATTTTCCTATAATTTTCTTAGTAGTTCTCATTAGGGATGGCAAAACAGGTTGGCGGGTTGGGTTTGACCCAATCCCGAATTCGACTCGACTCAAATAGCTCAACCCAAACCTAACTCGTTTATAAGGTGAAGATCAGTGATCTGAACCTGACTTGATTAGTAAATAGGTTGGGTCAATCTGCTAACCCGACTTGTTTGTAGAACAAATGTTGATAAACGAGTAACCCAAACTCTACCCGACTCAACCCAATTATGTACAACTCGAACCCGAACCATTTAATAAATAAGTCAATTCTTGACCCATACTCAGAATTCCCGGGTTGGGTTCAGGTCGGGTTCACGGGTTGGGTCATATATTGCCACCCCTTGTTCTCATCTTATACATTTTGGTATCTTTGATTAGAAAGAAAACTAGAATACTATTTGTTCAAAAGATTACAGTTGTCTATCCCTCCTTTATGACAAATGCTTCGCACCTATTTCATATAATGTTTATTCAATCCTAAATACTTAAAGGTCTTGGGCCCTGGATGTTTTTTGGGTTAGAAATTGGAACGAAGATTAAGGTAAAATGTGTTTGTTAAAAACAAAAAAACAAAAAAACTAGTGCTGCATTTGGTTGAATGGAATAGAATAAGGTTAGAATGAAATTGTCATTTTTACAGAATATTATAGGGCAAGAAAAATTGTTTTTGTGTTCACTTTAATGATATATGAATGACAGTATATATATATTTTTATAATATGAGTGACAATTTTTTTATTTACTTGGCAAATGATCATAGAAATAATGTCTAGATAGATAAAAAAAAATACTGAAATATTTTTAGGCATAACTCAATTAGAATAAAAGTAAATGTTAACATTAAAATAAAATATTAAGTTATATCAAAATCAAATTAAATTAAAATGAAATAGAATAAATAAAATAAAAGTATTACTAACATTAAATTAAATTAGAATAATGAGAATTAACCATATAACTAAAATGCTCTTAAATATAACTTAATTAAAATTAAGTTAATTTTATTACTTGCATAAATTAAATTAATTATAATTAAATGAAATTGTATAAAAATTAATTTACAACAACAATTAAGCCTTTATTCCGCTAAGTGGGGTCGGCTATGCATAAAAATTAATTTAAATTAAATTAATTTATGATTCCCTTAAGTAATTATTATTTTTTATTTTGGACTGTGATATTTTTGAAATAAAATTTCTATTTCACAAAAAGAATAGTCATTCCTTGGGTGATTTAAGGAATTGTTATTCCATAATGTATGGGAAGAAGCTTCGTCATTGAATATCTATTCCTCCGATTAAATGTTGGAATAATTATTACATAAGGAATGATGCATCATGGGGATCAGTTTAAGGCTATCCTAATGCTACCAATACTAAAGTCAGTGCCAAAGTTTTTTTTTTTAATTACTAAATGCAGATGGAGAGGAGATTAAACTAAGTTTTTCAAATTATATTAAATATAAATATTTGTACAGGCACATAAGCATCATGAAATAGCTTTGATGATTAAGCTTCAATCCGAACAAATTCAAGAAACAAATGCGAATAAGATAATTAAATTACCGAGATTTTGAAAGGAATTAACATGTATGCATATTATATTGAAATACTTTGCACATGACCTTAATCGAGTCATTTAACATATAATCTTCACCAAACATGAGTCATATAAATTCAACTCAGAGCAGGAATTGCAATATATATTTAAGCTCAGGAATTTTTCACTTCTAGCCAGTTGAAAACTAACACATGAATTCCAACAATTAATATAATTCAAACTTAATAATTACAAATATCAAGGAAAGGAATCAAACAAGAATTAACGTAAAATTCAAGATAGGAATTATGTTTCTCATGACATGATGAAAATGGAACATGAAATTGAGGAAATTCCTATGGATTTTAGAGGTAATAAAATTTCAGAGCATCAACATGAAATTTGAAATACCATTCATTCCACCAAGATGAAAGAACACAATCTGACAGCTGAAAATTATCACAAAGAATAGAGGAATTGTGGAAGGGAGCAACGCAGGAAATTAGCAAAGAGAGAAAGAAAACCCTAAATCAGTGAAACCTCAAGCCTTTGATATGGTAGCCTCAGACCCTTGTCGTAGTCTCCGTCGAAGCTAAACCGCCCTGAATCAAAGCCGCTGCCACCTGCTTGACTCCTATCAAAGGGAAAAAATGCCGTACGCAGCGGTCTGGTGCAGTGTCGGCGACAATACGTCGAGGTCAATCGGTCAATAAAGAAGTAGCTCCTCTCACAGCTCAAATCAAGTAGATCCCCTCCTCAGTTGTTGTATTCCTCCATTTATAGAGGGAGTAGAAGATGGAAGAGGGAGGGTGGTTCATGTCGTCTGCGCAAGGCGCGTGGCTGGCAGTTGGGGAAGAAGATCGTGGCCAGAGGTTGCTTGCGTGAGGCGCGTGGCCGGCGAGGAGAACCGCCGAACCCGGCGGAGTCGGCGTCGTGGATTGAGACCGAGCGAGCTGCAGCTATGGGCGTTGATGTCTTTCCTCAATCAGATATGAAATCCCTTTTAGGGATTCTAAAGCAAAATTATGGTTTAACTTGCTATTTTTTTCCCTTTTACAAGTAGGTCCATTCCTTTACAATAAGCTTGATTAACCCATAAATGATTTAATTTGGACTCAAATCTAACCCAATTTGATTCCAATTGAACCTTTTCGACTCAAACTAACTTGTACTGAAAATAAAATATATACAAGACTCACAAAGTGGGCATTCCCACCGACATAACCTAATATTCGACTCAACAAATAACCCAAATAAAATGAAACAGATATAATCTAAGCCCGAGACTGTAGATTATATCCATGGTGTCGATGTGTTAAGTCAAGCACTGCATTAAGGAATAAGGCTGGAATGGCTATTCCATTCCTTCTAAGAAAGCATGGAATGGGATTTGGGTTATGGCTTAAATTAGCTCCATACTAGATGTATTTATATCTACCATTTTTATCGTAATGACAAACTATTTTTGTAGTATCTTCTTGACAATTCTTGTTTAGTGTGCCTGGTTAATTTTCAGGTAATTGCATTCATATGATAGTTGGATATTTTGGGTTATTTAATTTTACTTATGTAAAATGAAAAAGAGGAAGACCAAAAAAGACATGAGAAAAAATCATAAAGAATAACCTTGCATACTTAGAGTTAAATGAGGCATTATTTGATAGAGTGTAATGGAAACAAAGGATTCATATAACCAACCTCACCTAGTAGGTTAAGACTTGGTTGTTGATGTTGTTATTGTTGTTGCATTCATATAATGCTTGTTAAAGCCTATGCATACTTATATATATGCGAAAAACATTGAAATTTAATCCCACAAAACAGGTTTCTATAAAGTTTCCCAAAAAATAAGTTGTAAAAAAAGGTTCCCATTAACGTATTTCCTACTTCGAGATAATGGATTTTTTTAAGTCATTGTTAGATTGTACTGTCAACAGTTCGAGATTTTTTCCTGTCATTTCTAGAGATACTGGCTACTTACCTCTTTTTTGGTTCAAAATTGTGCCATTCTTGGTTTTCTGTGAAGATTTTGTCATTTGGCATTGCGGAAGTCCTGAGATAGTATTCATGTGGATTTCTATTCAAATTAAGCTGTACGCCTGTAGCTATATGCATGGATATATATGTGTGTATGTATGTATGCATGCATGGAGTTTTCAATACCATTTCATGGTCAACTTTAGTTTCATGAAGCACTAGCTAATGGCATTTTGTATAGATACTACGTCTTGCTAAGGCGCTTGGAGATTTTTTGCTTGTGGGAATTCATACTGATCAAACTGTCAGGTCAGTCCGGTATTTCTTTTTTATGCTTTTTTCCTTCTGATCACTGCTGTGTGCTTATTTTTTTAATTTGGTCTGTTACATGTATATAGATGGATACCGTTCTACCTTTTCTTATGGTGATTTTCATTTTTGGGCTTTGTGATTTTTAAACTATACCTGAAACACTATGAATTTTTTGGTGGACGTGTTTATACTTCTGCTTAAGGGAATTATTATATTTACAAGATTCTATTGGACGTTTATGCTCATGACAATGTGTTATGCTTGTGGTATATCTGTGATTACTTTTGTTGTTAAGTTAGGATGGATTTTGAATATGTCAGCATGGTAATATTTTCTGAAATTGTTCGATTGGTGACCTATACTGATCGATCATCATTGACGGTTTTATTTTCATCTTTTCTAGTAAAAGGCACGTGCCTCTTTTAAGAATGTATGGAAGGATGCAGATCAATGAGCTTTTAAAATTTTCTACAATGTGTCAATCTGCTCTTGAAATGTTTCATCATCTGATTCTAGATCACATACATAGTAGAGCCCTTTTTAAAATCAAGCTTCTGTTGCAACAGTTTTAAAAATAAAATATATTTTAGATTCCAACTTTCCTTATTTATGGCTATTGATGGTCATATTATCCAACTGCAGGCTGCTGAGACAAATAGGAAAATCTTTTTTATTATTTTCTTGTATTTGTGCACTGCAGCACTGTCTTTTTGGCAGTCCTCTTAAGTTATAGTTTTGAATGATTGCTGGATTATTGCAGTGTTCTTGGCATCTACATGGATATTGCTTTTTCATGTACTTACAAAGTAACATTTTGCAGTTCGATTCGAGGTGCACATCGTCCAATCATGAATCTTCATGAGAGAAGCTTGAGTGTCCTGGCTTGTCGTTATGTTGATGAGGTGATTATTGGTGCCCCATGGGAAGTCTCCAAGGACATGGTTAGTTCTCATATTGCTGCAAATTTGTGTTTTTGTTTGGCACTTTTTAGGTGGGCATGAATGCACTTTAATATCTAAATGCCTACACATGTATATACTTATATTTACTGAAAATCCTTCATTACTATTTAAGAACTGCTATAGTTTTATTAATATGAAAATCTCTTTTCATAAAATACTGAGATTGTCTGTAATTTGAGCAAGATAGGTTGATACCTGATTTTAAGGTGGAGAAAGAATTGCTAGATTTTTAATAACCATGATATGACATCATATTATGTTGACTTTAAAAAAATCAGTTTTTGTTCATGTTGAACTATGTTAGAAATAGTTAATGTTGACATCAAAATCAACTTTTTCATCTTAGTCGTACACTGATGACCTGAACGTGTCAAGTGAGCAATCCAAGTGAGCCTAGTTGCTATTAAAGGAGCAGTTATAAAAGAGTGCTATGATGTAAAAGACTTTACTGTAATGGCTATGTTGGAGCTTCACTTGTTAAAGAGTGGGGCGGGGCCCATGTTATTATAAGAAGGGGCAACGAAGTACAGAGCCCCTCTCAGATCAACCATTAGAGAAGACGAAATAACTTTCATCTCTTTCTTCTTCTTCATCAGAACAATAGGCGGATCTAAAGACCATTATCTTCTCCTTTCTCATGTGTTCGTCTCCTTGTAATCAATCCGGGAAGCTAATGTTGATGTGGATTTTTCCTTCGCATCCAACCACCATGTTTTTACCTCGATTTGGTCTTTTTCATGTAAAATCATGTGTTCCTTCTTTATTTTTCTTTATTTTATGTGATCTCCAATTGCGTGTTCAAGCAAGCGGAATGCTGCCACATGCTGGGCTTTTTTTTACCTCGTCTACCTTTTGGTGTTCTCATTGAGACATTATTCATCTCTCGTTGATGGTGGAACTATGTGGTTGGTATTAACTTCACATCTTGGATCTCAAATTGTTACTTTCGTGGATAGATTTTGGTGAAAATCACCTTGATGATGGCTGTTTTATGGCAATAAATGGGACATAAACTTCAAATTAAAAAAAATGGTTGGTTACATTATCCAATACCCTACATGGTGGCTTCAAGCTCAATATCAAGGCTTTATGCTCAGTGTTGAAAGTATAATTGAAAGTATAATGACTTTATAAAGCTAAATGGTACTAGTTATCTTTGTATTGTGGTGTCCATTGGTCCCACATCACAAGCCCTCAACAAGTTTAAGATGTCTATTCAAAATTTCAAAATCCAATAACATCACTTGAAATTAACTGTAAGATGTTTCTTTTCATGCGCAATCGAGCTTATCCCAGTGGAAATTTGGGGTTTGGATTTGAAAATCATTTAACTTGGCGCCACACACTTATTTAATGCGTGCATACAGGGGCAGCGACACGATTAGCTATTCATGCAACCAGTTTTTCTCAAGTTGGCTCTTATCACTCTTCATTCATTGGCTGTCATCCCCCCATTTTTATAGATAGCTTATCCACAAAGTAGGGAGCAACTAATAGTCTGGATCACAAAATGTATATTATAAGGAAATATTCTTCATTCATATAAACATGATTTTTTTATAGAATTTTAGAATTTTAGGCACAGTGCAAGTCCCAGTGTAACCTTGTATGATTTAATTTAAAAACTAATAAATAGATGACTCTCTGAAAATTCTAGATTACTTGGAAGGTCGAATCATACTAGCTAGGGGTGCAACACGGATCGGTTTGGTTTGGTTCCATGAGGAACCAGAATCGAACCGACCAGACTCAGTTCTATGATTTTAGGAACTAGAATCGAACCGAATTTACTGGATCCGAATTGAATTTTTCGATTCAGTTCCGGTTCAGGTCCAGTTCTAAGTTTAAAACATAATTTTCTTCATTTCACTATAACAGATATAATAATAAATAATTCAAAATCAAGTACTTTTTCTTAAATAGTTAAAATAATAAATTTCATTTTTGAATCTGTGACAACTCATAATAAAAATAGTTAATTACCCTTACGTCAAAGGATCATAACTAATTAATTATAAAATATTTAATAATCAGCAATTGATTTGGTTCGGGCCGGTTCCTGTTTACTCGAACAATAGAACCAAGAACCAATCTGAACCAACTGGTTCTAGTAAATTTGGAATCGGACACGAACCAAACCGAATTAGAACCGAATCGATCAGTTCGGTTCGGTTTCAGGTCGGATCTTTGTTCTTCGGGTTTATTTACACACTCCTAATACTAGCAATACAGGAGGGCTATCCTATTGTGGGGCAATGCTGACTCTAGCAGCTTATCGAAATGGATAAATAACAAGAGATTAGTTATACTGGAGTAAATGATCTCCAGTTCACTTTAAGCCAAGTGGGGTATAATATCCCAAAATATTAGTTGTACATTGTGTTTTTATTTGTAGTAAATTTTCATATTTCTATAGAAATATTATTTATATATATAGTGTAACTGTAGAAATTCCCCAACATAATGACAGAGACTATCAGCTTAGAGCTCTGGCATAAAGCCACAAAGTGTAAGAATAATTTATTTTAAGGTAAATAACATCCAGTTCCTTGAGATTAGTTGGTAATTTCGAAAGGTCCATGATTTTAAAAAACTTTCAATAGGGTCTTTAAGGTTGACATTAATATTTATTTGGTGTTTTATCATGTATTGGTACCTTAACCACCACTGTATTATGGTCATTTATCAAGTTTACACTTTGGATATGTAGTTATCATGCTAATTTTATTAACAATAGAAATAGTGGTATCTCTGCTTTTTTATGCATATCATTTGGCAAGAGGTTTGAGATGCCTATGACTCCCTGTCTTTTACTAGCAGTGTGATTGTTGGATATAGGTGTACCGCCAATTCGTCTAATTACGGCGGATCTCAAAATTGGCTCTCGGTTTGATAGTGTGGTTAGTTTTATGAAGCTTGGATTAGTCTACTTCATGGGCCATTACTCAGTACAAGTAATTAGGAGTGGCTCATGCTTCACATCCAAGCAACTAGGGGTCGTTCATGATTCGCTTATTGTGGTGCCCTAATGGGGAGATAGACATCATAGTAAAAGAAGCTAAATTTGTAATGATATGCAGCAGTCTGATTTTGAGCTTTTTCCCTGTTGCTTTTTTTTTTCTGATACTGTTTCAAGGATTTATTTAGCATTTTCTTGTTTAATGTTCTTGACTTTACAGATAACTACTTTCAATATCTCATTGGTTGTTCATGGAACAATTGCAGAAAACATGGATTATCTGAAGGTATATCAAATTTTATCACTTTCCCTTTAATTGAAATTTAAGATTTCATCTTAATTTGTTGGATTGACAATCAGGAGAAGTCAAATCCATATGCCATTCCTATAATGATGAAAATGTTTCGAGAAATAGGAAGTCCTTTGGACATCACAACAAGTACTATCATTAAAAGAATTGTCGCGAATCATGAAGCTTATCAGGTAACTCTTGTCATCTATTTTTTTATGTCAAATTAATTCATGTGCTAATGTCTACATTTATTCTTTTAACCCTCCATACACTTCTGCTTGGAATCATTTTGTCTGATTTTCCAGTGCACTGGGTTCAAAATTGGTTCCCTATACGCTAGTTTTTGAAGTAGGAAGTTTTTTTTGAAAGTAGATTTACATATGGAGAATTTAACACCGAACAAACTTAGGCAACTAGTTGTAACATCACTGGAAATTTGTAGATTGGCCTAGGAGCAATGCTAATGCACTATCATAAATTTCCTCCTAGGAGATGATTTGGTACCTAGTAAACCTTAAGGAACCAATTGCAAGTGAAGGAATGTTCTAATTTGAGATTTATCTGTAATGTGCTAAATTGCTGAATGTTTTAAGAAAATTCAAAGAAATTTGTAGAAAGTGTTGGAAAATAATGGGGAATAGATTGAAATTTCAGCAAATATAGATTTGTACAACAGTGAAATCATGTGGGTTTCAAGGAATGTCATGGTCTGATCTAACCCATGATCACCACATGCTAAGTCGTCCTGTTTATTCCATCTGATGACACACCAAGCTGGAATAAAATCTCTTGCTGGCTTTATTCCATTTATCAAATTTATTAAAGATCTGCCAAACAACAACAACAACAACCATCAAGCCTTTCTTTTGATAGGAAAAAGAAAAAAACACCAAGTCTTTATCCCACTAGGTGGGATCTGCTACATGAATTCTTTGTTTCTATTGCGCTCTATTAAATAACATCTCATTTAGCTCTAACTATACAAAACCATTTTTTATAATTTTTTATTACATCTTTTTTAGTTTTCTTTACCTCTTTTTATATGGGCAAGATCCAAAAACCTAGCTCTCTATACTAGAGCTTCTATTGGTTTACAATACATATGTCCAAACTATCTAAGTGGACTCCCTCTCAGCTTATCATTAATTAAGTTTACTATACACATTCATCCACTTTAGTATTCTTATTT
Organism: Apostasia ramifera; assembly: GCA_019297695.1. NCBI lineage: Eukaryota > Viridiplantae > Streptophyta > Magnoliopsida > Asparagales > Orchidaceae > Apostasia > Apostasia ramifera. The sequence continues at coordinate 211,162 of JAEMOT010001542.1, read as the reverse complement.
CTATGATAATTATTTTATTTGTATATTTTTATTTTGTGGGTTAGCATTTAGTACTATATAACATCACTTGTTTTATTACTGTCATATAAAATTTATTTTTAAACTTGTGTAATTTTTCTATCATACAATATACTAGATATATTTTCCCAATTAATTCATCCTATTGGGATTTTTCTATTAACATTACTATTTCTTTCAGTGTTTTTTTGTATGATTGATCTAAAATATCTAAAATGATAATTTTTTTTAATAACTTAATCACCTATTGTTATATCGTACTTCTATATTTATAAATACTTCTATATTGATTAAATTTGTACTTTATATATTCGATTTTAGATCGACTATGACGAAAACTTTTAGATTTTAAGGTATTTTTTCGTAACTCGAGTTTCATTTTAGTCTCATCTCTAGTGTACTTAAAGTTAAGTGTTGATATAATTTAATTGTAATAGAAGAATCGTTAGTCAAATTCTTGTGTATGAACATAAGTAATAGTCCCCTTATATATGTGTTTAATAAGTAAACTTCTTTTTTTTTCAAAACTTTTCAAAGTATTGTTTTTGAGACTTTATCGTAAATTATTTTTTTAATTAATGAAAACTAAATACGAAACTTTTTTCTCTCTTTAAACTTCTCAATATATGAATTTTCATAGTAAATTTATTTGGCATAAATTGAATTGGTTCTGTGATTTGCTAATATCACAATATGATCTATACTTGATCACTCTCTTTGAAAGTTTTATAGTATGACTCATTAATGTAATTTTTCTATAATTGGTACAATCATTATTCTTGTAAATATGTACTGATATACTCTTTTTCAATTCATTTGATATTCTTTTAGTTTTCAAGTCATATTAAGGGGGATTTGGTTCAATGTTATCTTGATGTTCTGTTATGTTATCTAAAGAAAGCAATCGTTTGGTTTAATGACATGTACAAATAATCTTCTATTAGATTATAAAATTATTAGTCAAAAAATGACATATAGATTACATAATATAATACCAAGATAACAACGAACCAAACGCCCCCTAAATAACTTATGAATTTTTGAATATCTATTGAAACTTCACTCGATCCTATTGCTTTTTTACACTCCATCTTGAAAATTTCTCAGATATCAACTTTACTAGTATGTCATATGTAAGACCAATTTATAATTTTTTTTGAATACTAAGTTTATTTAGATCAATTGTATTGTCATAACTTTGATTGAAAATATTTTTGAAAATAATTCATTCATCTATATTGAATATTTTCTTCTTTCAAAAAAACTGTGATTCTTATGTTTAATATATTTTATTAAGTTAAGATCTTAGTTTTTCTATTTTTTATCTTGGCAAATTTGTCTATATTTTTCTTATTCTTTAGTGTTTGATTTCTTATATAGATTCTTAATACCCACATTATTTGTATTACAAATTACTTTTTTTTGACTTTCATCGGGCTATTATATATTTCTCTTAATTTACTTTATGTTTGTGTTTAAATTAGTTTTTATAACAATTTTTCTTCTCTTTTACATCTTATTTTATCATTAAGTACACTTATTATTTAAAGTATTTTTTTATATTCTCTCTGCATATCTTTCGCTATCTTGTGGATGTAGTTGCAGCCATCAGTCATATAAATTGAGTTTTCCCTCAATATCGCACTGCTCGAGTTCTATAACCCTCTTCTTAAAAGATTTTTTTATTTTCGTTGTTTAGATATCACAATCGAGTTCTAGGGTATTATATTAGCTTATTATTTATTCTCCAGATAAAGAAATCTAAGACTATTAAACAATATTGAATTGTCAAGCTTTTATTTGGATTGACTTTACAATTTTTAAAATCTAAGTGACCTCGTTTTCTTATAAGTAGATAATTAATTTATGTTTTGAAGAATCATTTTTATATATTGTAATATGCTCATTTTTTTTTAATAAAGTATTATAAATCATAAAATCATAGGGTAAGAAAAACTTTAAAATAGTTTTATCTTCATTAGTCTTTCCAAAACCATACTTACCTTGAATGCTATAAATACTTTAGTAATACTTTGAACATATCCATCAACTTTATTAACTTTCCTGTCAGGTCCTTATATTCTATATTTCTAATCTTATTAAGTGTCTTGAATTTGCTTCTTTATTTGCATTCATCCATAATGTGAGAGTTCTTGTTTACTTATTACTGTATCTGAGCACAACATAAAGGTCCTTGCATAGTTTTATTATATTCAGGCAATTTAGTGAAAACTAGGCTAAATGTTCCACCAAATTTTAGCAACGATATGTTATGAAAGATCTGCGAAATGTGGCAGAAAAATTAGCCTATTTAAATGTTCTAATTTCAACCCAACTATTTCCTGAAATATGCTAGAAAAGTTCTCTTAGAAATTGAGTTTATTTTAGGAGAAAGTTCACTTTTAACATCTGAAATGGAATTTTTCTAGTCGAAGATTATTCTTGTTATACCATTAACAGGGTAATTGTTGGATTTTCTTACAAAATGTTCAAGGTTTTCTTTTTCCTTTTTATTATAAGAAATGCTGCTTCAAATTTAGTGTCTTCTATTTTCTAAAAAAAATAAAATTAGTGTCTTCTTATTTTTTTCCCTTGTTGAATAAAAGAGATGCAATGTACAAAGAGGAAGAGGGAGACCAAAGAAGCCATGGCAAGAAACTATGAGTGATCTTAGTTACTTAGACTTAGATAAGAATTTGGTAACTGATAGAGCGTAATGGAAACAAAGGATTCATGTAGCCGACCCCACCTAGTGGGATGAAGGCTTGGTTGTTGTTGTTATTGTTGTTGAATAAAAGAGATGCAATGTGGCTTTTAAAGCTTCAATCGGTCATTTTATCACTGTGTTCTTGTTATTTTTCAATTCAATGCCTAACTTTTCCTTATGGATTCAATCTTCACTTTTCTTTTTCAGAAAAGAAATGACAGGAAAGAAGAAATTGAGAGGAGATATTACGAAAATAAAACTTTCATATCCGAAGATTGACTTTGGTGAACATGTGATGTTCAAGGTGCTTTATTGTTCTTGACAAATTTACACATCTCTTTCAATTTTTTTAGCCATCTCAGCATGGGTGGAGCTCAGTTTTGTACCAGCTATATTGCCACCTTGCATCAATTTCTAACTAGCAACATAGGAGTCTATCTGAAATCCCATCGCCGTCATAAGTAGGTGAAGCTTAAATGGCTATTGAGCTAGTGATCATTTTTACTCTTAAACATATGTGTTGTTGTAATAATTCAAGCTTCTTTTTGTGCTGATTTTTCTCCGTCTTTGGATGATATAACGATCATGCCTTCAAAATAGTTTGTTACCTGTTGTTTCATTTTTAGGTATTCATTACTCTGCATTGGTGAATTATTACTATTAATATTTTTATTGTTATTATAATTATTACAATTGTGTAGTGGTCTTTGTGCAAGCGCTGTCAAAGGGTTTAGTTCTGGCCATGAATTCTTTTGGAAAGTTTATCAAACAGTTTAATAAACATGTCGGATATGAAACCGAGTATTACCGAAGCATGATCCATTTGCCTAATCATCACTCCTAGCCCCTTTATGTATTCAGTTAAGTTTGAGAATTCTTTTTATAAGAAACAAATATATATTCCAAATAGTGCTACATGTTTTGAACACTAGCTTGTTTTGGTTACCACTAGCCTATATTTCTTCATTGTGTATTTGTCATCTTGCCCCATGATCTAGGAGTTCAACATCGGTATTGAGAGATCTCTTGGCATGCCAATGTTTGATACTGGTGACAGCTGCAGTGCTTCGATACAACTATTCCATTCTATGTTGTTCGACTCTCTGCTATTTGACACGATAGACAGACATTTTTATAACATCCTTCAAAGATGAATTATATTATTCAACTTTGGATGCAGAAACTCGTACAAACTTGTTGATAATGTAGTAGGATCTACTAGTCGAACAAATAACTCATTATCATATCAATAAGGATTTACGTGGTTTCTAATCTCATGGTTGCCATAAGCTGAACAACTAGTTGGATATTAAGAGATGGAAGTGTTCTTCTGCTAGACTTCACTTGACGCATGAGGATACCACAAAGAACTTGTCTTCCTCTTAGCTTCTGCTTTAGCTCCTCTCTTTTTATGAGTTTTTTATATTTAAGATGGACTGTTTGTCTAGTGGATTGGAGTAGAGTAAAACTTGTCTTCTCCTCTACACGTCATCTCGAGCGATGGATCTCTAAGAAACTTTAGTGATCATTCTGTTTCGACCAAACCTCCTCCTTATGGGAAGCAGCACGTCATTATTGCCCTTGAGCTTGCCCTATGCAGCATGCTTGGCATACCTTTACTGTGTCCTGACGTTATGTATGTGCTTACCAGCTTTTAGGGCTCATCGAACAAAGAGTTTGTTCAACACGCCTTATTCAATTTCATTTGCTAGAATGAAAAATTATTTCTAGGCCATTATTCTAAGCTTTTAGGGCAAGTGGTAACTAGTGATTTGATATAGTATTAGTCATAGGTCTAAAGTTTGAACCTTAGTAAACCCCATTTATTTATAACATAAGGTTAAAACTTATGTTGAATTCCATGCTGTAGAGCGTGTTAGAATATAAAATTAGTTCTAGGCCATTACCTATGAGTGTAATTACGCTTTTAGGCCGGTAACAGAGATTTAACATCGTCCATGCTCTCATAGGGATACCCAACATCTGAAAAGCACATTGAATTTCCCCTATGAGTGTTTCATTTTGATGTAGATTAGCACTTCTAGGTGTCGGCAGAACAAATAAAAGAGCATTTTCTGGAATGCTGCCTCTTTGAATATGTAGTCTTTCCACCTGATTGTGAAATTTTGGATAACAGTGACGTTCCAACTGCAGGCCACCATGGTATTGAGGCCAATTTATCAAAAGCCATCACATATATAACTAAAACAGTATGATGATCAGATAAGATTGATTGAACGATGAAATACAGATTCTAGTCACTTTTAATACATAAACATTTTAAAGTTAGGTTTCTAATAAATGAATAAGATAATCTTGATGTGCTATTATTTCTTCATTCAATTATAATGCTGTCTTCATCATGGTGGTTGAGTATTGGAATCAGATGATGCTGATTGCTTAGAATTATATGTCGTCTAATCTTCCAAGTTTTGTGGCTCCAATTACTCGTATCATCAACTGGCTCAAGAAAATTTGTGACTATCTGTCAACTTATAGCCAGGGTTTTTCAGAACCGGACCGGACCGGCCGGTTCGACCGGTTCAATCGGGAACCTGCCCGAGGTCCGGTCTGGTTCAATATTAGAACCGAAATTAAGTAAAAATCGGGTTGGACCGGTAAAAACCGGTCCAACCGCCAAACCGGACAAATCGGAATTATTATTTGAGCTTCTTATTTTATTTTTATACATTAATATTTGGGCATTAATATTTTAATATTGATGCTATATTTTAAATAATAATTATTTTATATAATGAATGTTTAGCTAATTTATTATTTTTTTTATTATGAATTTATTTCGAATTGTTATAAAAGAGATAAAGTATTTTGAATGATAAATTGACAAGAAAAGTAATTATATTTATTTTGTTTTGTAATTTTTAATTTTTTATATATTTTTTGTAGTAAATTTTTTAAATTAGTTGTACTATTTTTTTTTTAAATATTTTTTATCATATTTTAAAAATTAATCTCACATTTTGAAAATTTATATTTAATTATGATGTAATTATTAAGTCATCCGGTTGGTCGTCGATTGACCGGTTCGATCTTCGGTCCGGTTCTGAAAACCTTGCTTATAGCAGCTTGTCATATTTTATATAATGTATATTAAACTTAATTTTTTAAGAAACAGGGTTAAGTACTTACATATAAATTGTAGGTCGATTGAAGCTTCAGTTAGAAAAATAGAGCTATTGGGTCTTGCAAGGAAGAGGGAGATCAAAGAAGACATGGCAAGGAATTATAATGAGTGATCTTAGTTAGATAAAAATTTGGTAATTAATAGAGCGTAATGAAAATAAAGGATTTATATAGTCGATCCCACCTAGTGGGATTAAGGCTTGGTGGCGGTGGTTGTTATTGTTGCTGTATTGAGGTCGGGAGAGATTGAGGTGTAGAGCTGTTGGGGTGTTTTGAATGAAATATTCAGGAAGTAGTGATGGCGTGCAGGTGTTATTTAGGGCAGATTTTGAGGATGGTGGTTATTTAATAGTTATTAGACAGTGATCGTGCTGGTTTGTCATCTGAATTATGGAGATGAATTTGTTTTGTCAGTACAGTTGACATTGAGTTTTGAGTAAATTTAAATTTTTTTAATTGGTTTGTTGGATTTGATTTCAATCTATTAGAAATTATTTGATTTTAAATTATTCTGTCAATTCATTTGAACTTAAAGTTTATATCTGCCAATAATACTCATTTTACATATCATACACATTTACATGCGATATTAATAATTTAATTTAACTTATTCGGTAGTTTCAGCATTTTTGATCGAATTTCGGTTAAGACTATTAAAACTCAGTCAAAATTTAGCTGAAATTATTGCAACTCATTTATCTCTAAAAATAATATTTAACTTAATATTAAAAATATTAAAATAGATACTTTTCTGTACTTTGTTTAGGGCTATTAATAATTCAATCTAGAGCTGATCTGACTTTAGCTCAAGATTGAATTGATGATTTTTTATTCGATCTTGATTCAACCAAAGAATGTATGAAAAGAGTTTAATTTAATCTCGATTTAAGTTAGGTTTGGCCTATTTGTTATCGAATCAAGCTCGATTCGAGCTAAAGTTGATCTAATTTTCGATCTTTTGGCTAACTTTAATTAATTTGAGCTTAATCCATTGAATTATTAGTGGATTAAAATATTACCCACTAGAGTAAGTTTAACTCTAAGGTCTCTTTTATTTGGCCGTTAAAAATTAGTTTTGTTTAATTTTAATCAGGCATATTACATCACACATAAAATTTAATATTAAAAATTAATTTTATTTTATATCATACATATATTACTAAAATAATAACTAACTTATTTCATATCTCTCATACATTTCAATATAATAATTAACTTTATATCATATCTTTCACGTTTCTCAATTTTTTTAAAAAATCATTAAATGTGTTCTTTTAAAAAAATTTTATTATTAAAATTTTCTAAATTTTAATTATACCCTTCTCTTGTCACCTCTCGCTCTCTCTCAGTGCTGTTGATGGCAAAGAGAGGAGGGCGGGGAACACCAACCAATGCCGAAGGCCAGTGGGGAATGCCTGCCAGCAGAGGGGCATTACATGATAAATAACAATGAACCAAATACTCCCTTAATGATAAAATTCAAACTCTCGAATAATATGCATTCCAATTGTTGAAACCAATAATTCAAAGACCAGATCATAATAATTGACTTTATACGAACCGACTCAAAATTGGTTCAAATCTGATCGAAACTGCACTATATCCAAGGGCTAGGGGTGTTATATATATTCGAATTTTAATGCAAACTTGATTTTTGAATCGACTCAAAATTAGTTCAAATTCTTTGAAATGAAGCACTAGTTAAAGTGAAGTTAATTTTGAGTTGACCCTGCTAATTCGAGTTACCTCGAAATTGTATGCATAATATAGATAATTTTGATATATATATAATATAATATTCATATAAAATAATTTTTATGTGATTTGATATAGTAGTAGTCCAAGGAGAAATAAAAGATTTTTGAAGTTTATTCTTTCGAGACTTAAAAAATCAAATCAACTCAAATATAAAATAGCTTGAATTAATTTGATTCTGATTCCAAATTAATTTTAAATTGCCTTTGAATCGTTCAAAATCAGTCTAATAACAATCCTACCCATCCATTCTTAGTCACGATCATACCTTTTTTTTTTAGGAATAATTAACTATATGCCACACAATTTAGTTTTATTTATGCTTTACCCATCCATTCTTAGTTAATTACGCTTTGCACACTCAAAATATTACAAAATCTTACATACACACATTTGAGTTAAAACTTAATTAAAATCTATTTGAAAAATAATATTCTGTTAGTAAATCATTAAAATTATATTTTTACTCTTAATGGTACATATTTTTCTCTTTCTCAATACTACACTAAAGCCCTGATTTGTCCTAAAATCAATTCACGTCGCGGATGTCTCCTTCCTTTGCCGCCACCTAAACATTAAGGTTTTAAAATTTTCACTCAAAATATATTTAAATATCCTTAAAATAATATGATGAACGGCTCAGATTTTTTGTAATCTAACTATAGTCAGGTTATTGAAAAATTATGATTACTCATTATAATAAAAATAAGTTAAAATGTGTGTACGTAAGATTTTATAATATTTTGAGTGTGCATAGCGTAATTAACTAAGAATAGATGAATAAGTCATAAATAAAACTAAATTGTATGACATATAGATAATTATTTTTTTTTTTAATGTAAACGATCATACATCTTTACTTCTTAAAGAAAGAAAAGAAGTTAGGTATGAACTTATATGTGTTTATGTTGTATTATAATGAAGAATAAAAAATGAAATGATTTGTCTTCATCATGTTAGGTATCCACTAACTGAAAGGCAATTTTGAATTTTCAAAACCAAAATTAAAATATTTTGCATCAATTATCTCTGATGATTAAATAAATTTTTTATTATATTTTTCAATCAAACCCCACACAGCTGACATCTGTTAATGTTAATAGTATTAAATTTAATCTCACATTTCACATTGCACATAATTTTTTAATATTAAAATTTAAATATACTTTATATTATGTATATATTTTTTAAAAAATAAAAGCAAATTATATTCAAATTACCGAGTTTAAAGTATAATAACATGTAAGCCCACATTTCGAAGATTTTAGCATATGAATTTCTGTTTTTTAAAATTTTAATATCCTAATTCTTTTCTGAATTTTGCTTGAAAAAACACATCTACTATTCAGAATCATGTTATATATTTATATAACTCAAAAACTCCCTTTCATTCTATCGTAGGATGATTTATTTATGTGCTCCTCTCATCACTATTTATTGATTTTGCCAGAAGCCAAACTTCACCTGACGATCACTCTCTGTCCACATCCTTCGTATATCTCAAAATAATAATTAACTTTATTTCATATAACTCTAAATAACAAAAATATCATGAAAAGCTAATTTTATTCATTGTATATTCACTGTGACAGCCATTTAGGTTTCTTATTAACGTCTAAATAACTACAAACTCGATGATTTTTACGTATCGGCTTCTTATTAATGTTTTAATTGTTGGGATGTTACCGATGAACGCGTAGGACTCGAGTTGTGAGATAATATGTACTGATTAGCTCGAATATAAATAGTCGGCAACTCCATCATTAGTTTCAATCACATCAAATTGGAGATGACATTGATTTGAAACTTAATCATTTATATGCAAACAATTTGTTGCTTAAAAAAAAAAAAAAAACTTGTTGCTGTTCTTTTTTCACAGTGTTTCTTTGTATGACTGTTGAGTGATGATTATAATTGTTCAATCTCACATTTCTTATAAAAAGATCTCATGACACACATATAAAAATAGTTGATTTTTAAATAATTTAAAATATTAAAATTAATTAATTTTTTTTATGTAACACTATTATTATATAAATAAAATTAAAATTTTTATTTATATAATATTATTGTCATATAAAAAATTTAGGGCAAATTACACTCAGGTCTTTGAGTTTAACGCTTAATATCACACAGATTCACGTTTTTTAAATTATAATATCGGGTCCCTGAGTTTTTAAAAATTATTAAATAAGTCTTTTTTTATTTTTTTATTATTAATATTTTTTAAAATTACCATTTTACCCCCTGGCCTCTCTCTCCTCCCAATCCTACGCACGTGCGCGGCCGTCGGCGGGTTCGGGAGGAGAGAGAGAGGCTGCGGGTAAAATGGTAATTTTAAAAAATATTAATAATAAAAAAATAAAAAAAGATCTATTTGATAATTTTTAAAAACTCAGGGACCCTGATGTTATAATTTAAAAAACGTAGACCTGCTGGATATTAAGCGTTAAACTCAAAAACTTGAGTGTAATTTGCCCAAAATTTTATTTAAATTTAAAATTTAAGATCAGTTACAAATATTTGTTAAAGTATTGTAAGAAATTTGGTGTAATGGTCTTTAATATTAAAAATTTATAATAGCATTAAAAATAAAAAGATTTATTTTAGTTGGTTTACTATTGGTTTTTTAAATTTCATGTTTAATATAAGCTTATAAAAACTTCCTTAATTTGGCTATAGAGAATTGCTTCTAAACTTTTTTTTATTCTATTTTAAATTAAATTTAGTGATATGTATTTAAAATATATATGAATAATATTTAAATTTGTATATTACATGTATAAATATTTTTAAATTTAATTTGTTCAAAATTTAATTTCAGTTAGCTTAAAATTAATTAAATCAAAGTTTATATTAAATTTGGGCCAAATAAAATTTGAAATTGAACGATAAAATCATTTAAACACGAAATTTTTTACATACAGGACATGAAAGTTACACGAAATTACGCATTTTACCATAAATTCATAAATATTATCACTATCCCACTATATTCATTTAAATTTTACACATTTCACATATTTCACATCATATTCTTTGATGATGAACTTCACATTTCTAAATTAGCTTTGATTTTAACTATATTATTAATATATTAATTAAATACTATAAATAAATTAATTTATATAAATAATAATTTAAATATTTATGAATTTATGTATTTTAATTTATTTATCCTATTTAAAATTTCAATTAGGGTGCCGAATTTAAATTCATATGATTATAATTTTTAATTGAAGTAAGAAAATTGATGTATTTACAGTAAAAAATAAAAATATATATTAGAATTTAGATATTAATAAATTTATGTATTTTAATTTACATATAATATTATAAATTATATAAAATATATAAAATATGTAAAATACGTAAAATTTAAATAAATATAATATAATAATTTTATGTCTGTATTTAAAAACCCTTTCAGGTTTTAGAAGATGGAGCTCGAAACTCGACTCGTTGTAACCCTATTTCTTCATTGGGACCAATTGGCGAGAAGCCCTCGCCTTTCTCCTCTCTAGCTCTCTCTCTTGTTGAGGTTCGAACGGGAATTCCTTCCGTCTTCACTAAAGCAAAGCAGGAAGGAATCTTTGCAAGGTGGTCGCGGTGGCGGTGGTTCCGGTGGTGGCGTAACTGGCGTTGCAAAGAGTGAAAGCAATGAGGATTCTTGCGTTTTTCTCTCTTCCAGCTCTCTTGTTCTATGTCTAGCTCGTCATTCTCTTTCCAGGGCATTGTTTTTTTTATTTCTGCGTCATTTTAAAAGAGGCTTTTGCTTGTAGTGTAGTTTATCAAGTAGGAGAAGAAAGAGAGGAAGTAGAAGAGGATTTGCAGTTAGGGTTGAAGGGGGTGCGAAGGATGAGAGAGAGTATATAGGATGGGGAATTGCGGAACGAAAGAGGAATCGGCAGTGGTTGCTGCGCAGTCTCAAGGTATGACTTTAGCCACTGTTCTTCTCTTCTCTTCTCCCTTTTTGTTCTTCCGCATATGCTGTTTGTTTCAGTTCTTTATTTCGGCCCATTTTATTCTTCTGCGGTTGAATGGGTTGGATTTATTGGGCTTTACATGGCTTCTTTTTTTGTCTTTTTTTTAGTCACCCTGCTCTCTTCTTACGCTGATTTATGTTGTATATTCTGAATATTTATCGCTCATCCTTAGCTTTTTAAACCTCCAAGATCAGGCTGCGAATTTCTTTTATTTTCAACCTCACTTCATTACTTTTGGGGATTTCTGTTGAGTAAAGGGCTATAATTTTTTACTTTCAGTGTTTATAACTTGGTGGAAGACAACTGCTTTGCATCCTGAGAAAGGAGATTTACCTTTTGTTGACATCTGGCTGATAACTTAATTGCAGCTCTAATCTTTCCTGTTTATGTGGGATTAGGTAGCAATGAACTGCAATAAATATTAAGAAAATTGGGTGTAACGTAGGAAGAAGTTATAGCTTTCCGCATTATGATTTCTACATTGACTATGTTGGGTATCTTCCATTTTTAAGCTTTAGATTAGAGATTTTACTCTCAATTCTTGTAAATTTTGACTTAAAATTGAAGATATTTGAGTGTGAAGTATTTTTGCTCCCTGAATTTCGAACTTGCTCATTTGCAGTAAATAGCCAATTGTCTCAATTGGCTTCAAGAAACTCTTTTTTGGAGAAGAAGCATAACCGGTCTTTCTCGGACCTAAGTGATCCTTCCACACCAAGAAATTTTGCAGACTCGAGGAATATTGCCATATACACTGATGTGATAGCATTCTCATTGTTTGAGCTTGAGACGATCACAAAGAGTTTTCGGACTGATTATGTTCTTGGTGAAGGTGGTTTTGGTACTGTATACAAGGGATATATCGATGAGAATGTGAGGATTGGTCTGAAATCATTGCCAGTTGCTGTGAAGGTACTTAATAAGCAGGGCCTTCAGGGACATAAGGAGTGGCTTGTAAGTAATATTACTGGTGTCTTTATGCATACATTTCATCTATTTAACTTTTCCTTGTTTGAGTCTTTCGAATTCTTATCTGGGAAGATTAATGTCTTCCTGTTGATATCTTGAATTTTTATATGCTTTGCAAATTGTAATATGAACTCAAGGAATTTTATATTTTTTAATTAATTTCTTTTGTAAGCTATCATGAATTAGATGATAAACTGAAATTTGGAAGAATTCTTAATCATCAGTTCTTTTTTTCTTTTTCAATCAAAACTGCAACATTTTCCCTGAATGCAGGTTATTCTTGCCATTTTTGTTATTCTATGTACTTAGCATGCTTTTTCTTTTATTGAAAGGTTTTTCAGTGATTATGCCGAGTTCTGTTTGCCAAGGTGAGTTATATTCAGTGTTTGATTCTTCATCTCTAACAATTTCTTGTTCCCTCCGAATAAGTATTCATCAGAGAGATTGCTGCAATAGCCCTACCTATTTTTTATGCTATACAATTTTATGTGATGCAACTATTTACTACTTGATGCAGCGCGATAACGAATAGACCTATATGTTATTAGGCTCGATTAGCTTTGATATCACGTTGATGCAATGAGGGTTCACTAATTTGATTCTAAGATACGAAGTAAAAAATGATTGGTGCTTAGGTGTGTATGTTATGCAATGTAAGGCTTCTAATATTCCAAAGAACTTAAGATGCATTAATTTATGTAATTAAAATGACTTAATTTTATGAGCATGAAATTATACTCTTTTAAAATTCTGATTTAAGTTTGCATATTAGAAAATTCATATAAGACTTCATGAGGTTTTTCTGATAAAGTTAATGATGTTCCAAATGAATCCAGAAAACTCATACAATGAAGTTAAGTAATATTTCAAGATCCTAAGAAGATTTAACAATCATGCCAACAGAACTCAAAGTACCCTTATATGGAGAGCAATATAGGAACCATGCAATGTTTGGCATTTAGGCAGATGATTTGAGCAAATATGGTTATTATAGTTCAGATTAAACTTATGAAACTAACAAGGCCAAGATTCTAAAATTTATTTGAGACAGAGTTGAATAGTGAAATTCCAAACATACTAGATTGATTAGTTGAAAACAATAGAAAATGGATTAAAACTTCAACAAGATATCCAAAACAATGAAACTTAGAATGCATATGGAAGACTAATCAGAAATAAGAGTAATAAGCCAATCCAACAAAAAGAGTAGGAAGAAAGCAAAGAAACTATGAAGGAAGAAGCTCTAGCTCCAATTGAACCTCAAGCCTTTGAGAAGGTCACAACCCTTTGCTATTACCAGATCATTATGGTGGTTGCAACCCAGTACCACTCCCAGCCAAACCGGTGCAGCACCTATGTTGAATCAATGACAATTATTGAAGAAGACCTCTTATTCTTAGCTGAGTGAAGACAACATCATCATCATCATCATCATCATCAACAAACATCGCCAACGTTAGCTTTTAGGTGATTTATAGAGGAAGATGTGGGGCCCGACAGAACTTCTCTGTACGGGTTGTGCACATTGTCAACATGTGGATGACATGGCCAGCGATGAGTACTGGTATTGCAGAGAGGCAGTGACTTGGGGTGACATGGGCTGGCGTGAGCCGAAGACTTCACAAACCTGCGAAGCTTGGCAGGGAAGCCATCCCATGAGGAAGGGAGAGACCGATCAGGTTAGGGAATTAGATTGAATTTATGGGTTAAATTACAATTTAGTCCCTTATCTTCCATTCCTTTATAAATAAAATCCGATTTCATCTAATTTGATTAATTTTGAATCCTGACCTAACCTGAATCAAATCAAACATGACTGAATTGATTGAAACACTTATAGGACATACAATGGGCATTCCCATCTATATGAGTAGTCTGACTAACGCAATAAATAAAAGGGATAATTATCTACATACCACATCATTTAATTTTATTTATGCATTACCCATCTATTTTTAGTTAATTACGCCATGCACACTCAAAATATTATAAAATCTTACATATACACACTTTAACTTGTTTTCATTATAATGAGTAATTATAATTTTTCAATAACCTAACTATAGTTAGGTTATAAAAAATCTGAGCCATTCATCATATTATTTTAAGGATATTTAAATATATTTTGAGTGAAAATCCTAAAACCTTGATGTTTATGTGGTGGCAAGGGAAGGAGATATTCGCGACGTGAATTGATTTTAGCACAGATCAGCGCTTTAGTGTGGCATTGAGGAAGAAAATAATATGTACTATTGAGGATAAAAATGTAATTTTAATGATTTACTGACGAAATATTTTTTTTTAAATAAATTTTGACTGAGTTTTAACTCAAGTGTGTGTATATTATAAAATTTTGTAATATTTTGAGTGTGCATAGCATAATTAATTAAGAATGAATGAGTAATGCATAAATAAAGCTAAATGGTGTGGCATGTAGGTAATTATCCCTTAATAAAAATACATCCGATGACATATAAAATTAGCAATAAACTAGATGATAAGCCGATCTTCGCTTGGATGTGAAGATCGTATCAATGTGCCAGTAATGGACATTGCAATATGCCCTACATCACTACTAGAGAAAGAAGAAGTGCATTACCCTTGGAAATATTAAATCCAAGCCATGAGCATTGTGGGCACTTTTTTACATAAAATGGACATATCAACTTAACTTACATGACACATAATGCCTTATAAAAAAGATAACTTCCTTTCAAATCTTTGGTAATATTAGATGCAGATACATTTTTTTTAAAGATTCCATACTTTTGATCGGTTATTTAAAATTGTAGATGTTATGTAGTTTCTCCTACAGTGAATTTTGTTTACCATTATTTGCCGAGTATTTGCCGTAAGATGACAGAATGTTTGATTTCATTCTCAGATGATCTCTAATCAGAATTTCACCTTAGTATGACAAAATGATATGCCTAGCATCATTGCAAGTAGTGTCTGAAAATCCATTAAACGTCTCTATTTTTTTATTATGCTTGTCACTGACAGCATCCTTCATGCGCACCTAATAATACAAGGATGAAGCACTATCATGTTGACTTGTTTTCATTGATTTTGTTCTTCTTTGCTCATCGGATACATTTTTTTTGAGAAAGATTGGATGCATTTCATGTTTATAAATTATGTTGCTTTTTTGCCAGACGGAGGTTAATTTTCTAGGACAATTAAGGCATCCAAATCTAGTAAAGCTAATTGGATATTGCTGTGAGGATGATCATCGGCTTCTTGTGTATGAGTTCATGTTTCGAGGTAGCCTCGAGAATCACTTATTTCGAAGTAAGTAACTTAAGCATTGAACTTTTTGGATTCCTTTGTTACATTTAACTAATTGCTTTTGTTGCTTTTTGTCTATTTAGTGTATCCTTTTTTGGCAAATTATCCGAGTGAAGGTCATTTTAACTAGTCAGTAGAGAGGCGACTATCGACTAGACCTGCAAATGGGTCGGGTATATCGAGTTCCTACCCAAGTTTTGGTCATATCAAGTTTTCAGATTGTGTAAAAACATGAATTATTATCCGAACTGAAAATGGGTCCAATCCTTTTCGATTATTCCTAGTGGTTTTTGGGCCAATCAACCTGAAAAACCTGATATTTCCCATGTGTTATGTGTATTTATATATCGGGTATACTAAATTTGTTTGTATGATGTATACGACTAAAATTGTTTCAGTATATTCGCTTGCCTGATTTTATTTTAGATTTTTGTGAGAATGGCATACATGCCACTAATATCCTTCATATTTACATTATTTGACACCAAAATTTTCATATTTACATGTAGGTCACTAAAGTCTTGTAAAGTTTTGAAATTTTTAAGAAATATTCTATTTGCATGATGTATGAATATGTATTTGAACACTTTTAGGTTACATCGGTAGATGGTAGGAGATGTCTAGGTCGTTGATGGTAGTAAAGCATAATCACTATGGTATATCATGAAGGTATTCAAATACGTATCCATTATATCATACAAATCAAATATTCCTTAAAGATACCAAGATAAATGAAGGAAGATAATTTTTTGTAATATTTGTAAGATTTTAATGGCTTATATGTAAATATGAAAACTTTGGTAACATGTAAATATAAAGATTTTTTTTTGATAACAAGTAAATATAAAAATTTTAGTGACATGAATGTAAATCCCCTTAAATTGTTTACTAACCTAATTTGATTATGTGGTCATTGTGAGATTAAGTATGAAATATGCAGGTCTACAGCATTGGGTTATCTTTGTTTGGACCTGACCCAATCTAGATACAATCAAATCATAATCTGGACTCGTAAGTGATTTTGGATCTGACCCTACCCATTTGCATGCCTACGGCTGACATTGTCATTGTCATTTGTTCAGTGATTTCAGATTTAGTAAGATACTGTTGCAATGGTTTTTCTGTCAATGGTTCTCCCCTGAGCTGGCTGTTCTTGTTTGTCTTTCAGAGACAACTTCTCCATTATCTTGGGCAACAAGAATGATGATTGCACTAGGGGCAGCCAAAGGGCTGGCTTTCCTTCACAATGCTGATAAGCCTGTCATCTACCGGGATTTTAAGACCTCGAATATACTTTTGGACACCGTTAAGTAGATAATTGTATTCTCATTTCTTGAAGTAAAGATTTTTATTCTCATTTCTTTGTGTTGACAGTGGAATCATCTCTTCTAACTTCTTTTCATTTTCAATTTCCAGGACTATACTGCCAAGTTATCTGATTTTGGACTTGCAAAAGCAGGGCCACAAGGTGATGAGACCCATGTCTCTACGCGGGTTATGGGCACTTACGGATATGCTGCACCGGAATATGTCATGACTGGTTAGATCCTTTCTTCATAAAATTCTCACGCCTTGCCACTAAATGCTCTATCCATTCATTTTCACTTTAATTGATTTTGTTATGAGGGAGAGAGGGGGAGGGAAGAGTTCTTTGGTCCTTTGTTATGGAAATTTGCACTTCTACTTTCTCAAGATAAAAAATTATAATTTATGTGCTTTATGTTGTTTTCGTTGTTTAATTATGTAGGATTTTCTGAACTTCGTTATACACATCTAATTCCCAATTTTAATTTCAGTTCAATTGACTATGAATCAAACTATGTTGATTCACTTCATGTTGGTAGATATTAAATCTCTGGTGATCAAGTACCTTAAAGTTAAGCTTATATTATATGACTCAAGAATAACTTATTATTTGTATATGTTTTTTCACGTGCAAGCTCCTTTGGCTTTGCTGCATGAATTTAATGCAATGCGTCTTCTTTTTTCTTTGCTAGAAATAACTGGGGGCTGTAGTATTGGAACTTGATATCTGTTACTTGTAGTATGTTAACCTAAAAACTTGAAGTTGTGGTTTGTGAACTAGAAATAAGTACATGTTCTTATAATAAAACTATGATGAGACATTTAGTGACAGCTGAATGAAACTAGAAAGAGTGGCAGTTAGATCCTATTTTCGAATGAAATGTGGGAATGGACTTGGCTTCATCTCCAACATTGGTTAAAAATCGAGAGAAAAGTGAACTAAAGCGGGAAGGAGATCCATCCCATATGCCAAGCCTAAGCAAAGCTTCTGTTGCCTTTTGGTTTCAATAGTCATTAGTCAATGTAGGAGTTTTTCCTTTACACTCCTTGCGCTTCACAGCTGCCTTTGGCTTCTCAGTAATAAAATATTGGTATTGTTGCAGAGGTTTATATGTATATTAACATAGTGCATTCCTGGAGTTTCTTTTTTCCTTTGAAACCTTTCTCCACCTCATTGATGTAACTGCAAAATCCTGATTTATCTTCATCATGTTTTGTTGGTCCATAACTCTTCCATTGACAGGTCATTTAACTGCAAGGAGCGATGTCTACAGCTTCGGTGTTGTCCTTCTTGAGCTCTTAACTGGTCGGAAGTCCATTGACAAGACTCGGCCAAGCAAGGAGCAGAGCCTTGTCGACTGGGCTCGCCCAAAGCTCAATGACAAGAGGAAGCTCTTGCAGACAATCGATCCAAGGCTCGAAGGTGAGTATTCTCCTCGCGCAGCTCAGAAAGCATGCAGCCTGGCCTACTATTGCTTGAGCCAAAACCCAAAGGCGAGGCCCCTGATGAGTGATGTCGTTGAGACGCTAGAACCGCTGCAAGAAAGCAGCACCACGATCAATCACCGGATGCAGCGAAGGCTTACAGCTACCAGCATGGGTTGCCGACCAACTCCGACGGCAAAGTGTCCTCCTCCCTGCACGGTGCCTGCTTGCCGGGTGAGGTGATTTCAAGCTTCTCATCATATATATTCAGCAGTGCTGCTTGTTCTAATACTCTTGTTTGCTGATTCACTTCATGACCCTTTGGCATTTGAATTGTATATGGTTTGAGGGTAATCTGGTTACTCTTTTTTGTAAGCTTTTCTTCGAAGAATTTTTGCAATCTGAATAAATTTGACAATCTCCTTCGCAAAAATTTGCGCAAAATCTTCAAAGAATTAGTCTCTAAAAAAAAAAAAAAACTTTTAGTTTACTGTAATTAAGAACCGGTTCATCTTCTCTAGTGAGGTAGCCTCTGCCAAAGGGCTTGGATTTTACTCTTGTAATAATGAAAGTGTTGTTATTGATTATTGATGATCATCATGCCAAAGCCTTGAAGGCATAAATTCCTGTTTATGTTGTTGATTTACTGTGAATTTTGGTTTTAACTAAGGGGTGTTTGATTTAGTGATATTTATAAATAATTTTTTATAAAATTATAAAATTAATAATAAAAAAATAATATTTAAATATTATAATATGTAGATTATATAATATAATATCAAGATAATAATGAACTAAACGCTCCTAACTTAAAAAGTTAATTGAAATGGTAATTACATTAAATTGTGATATTTTTATTTTAAGTTAAAAATAATGTTTCATAATAATTAAATTTTATTATTATCTTGAAAATGGTAGAATATGAAATATGCTTAGTTATTATTTTAATGTTGGTGTTGTATTGTGCTTTAATAGAAATAAAGATAATTTTTTGTTTTAAAAGTTTTGTAGCATGCAAATAAAATTTATTTTAATTTATACATTTGGTGCTTATTTTAATTAAACTTATATGTTATTATTATTTAAGTGCTGTGTTTTTTTTTTTAACATGTTTTATGTATGTTTTTTAGTTTTATTTGTTTGATCCATTGCTACTAAATGAAATGATTTTTTTTTATTGAAATTATTGCTAATACTAAGATTTCCATCATCACTATATTGATTTATGTCATCAATTGTTAGATTATTTTCTAGTGTATAGAGCTCAATTAAATTGATGCTTATAAGCAAAAAATTTTGCAACAAAAAAAAATTGACCTATTTCCAGCCCAAGTCTATTTTTGAGCTTAATCCGTTAGATTATTTATTAGATTAATTTTTAATTTATTAAATTATTTAGTGGATTAAACTCATAATTTATTTTTGGGTTATTTATTAGTAAATTTTTTATTAAAATAAAGAGTTATTTATTCTTATACCTTTTAAAACTCTTCTTAATTTATATATTTTTCGAAATTTTTATTTTATTTATATATCATTTTTGCGTTATTTTTATAATTTTTTCTTTACATGCATAAGGGCCTATTTATATTCAAGTGTGCATTTATTATGGGTTCATCTCATTGAATCTTATTTTAGTTAAAAATTTTAGGTTATTTAATATATTTATGTAATAAGTTTTTAATAATAATTATATTCTTTGATGCAGAGCCAGATCATCGGCGCCAGTGACTTCGTTATAATCTATGCCCCGAGCGTAGATTATAACAATATATTTCCTTGTATGTAGTTATCTTTATTTTTGCATATTTTTTTGAGTTGTTTGGAGTCGTACATTATATTTGTATCGGTGGGAATGCCCACTTTGGCGTCATGTATAAATAGTGGGTCAGTCTGAGTCTTGTGTGTGGGTTGAATCAAATTGAGTTCAAGAATAGTTCATTTTGAATCAATTTGATTCAAAGTTAGTCAAGCTTGGGACCTATTTATGATGCATATAAAGTAGAAGGACTTGGTTGCAATGTCACCTTTATTAAATCACCTCCAGCCCTAATATGAGATCGGGGCCTTCTGTCTCTGCCGGGTTGCATCGCTCGGCTGCTCCGCCTCGCCATGACGCGCCGCGCTCGCTTCGCCGAGCCCGAAAGGTGGCCACGCCTGCTTCGCCGACGCATCAGGCCGCGCCTGCTTCGCCGACGAGTCAGATCGTGGCCGCGCCCGCTTCGCTGAGCCCGACGGTGGCTGTGTTTCGCTCGGGCGCTCTGCTTTGCCGGTCTCGACCAAGTCCAAATAGATTCCGCGTATTACTCGGCACGTCGGTCACGTTCTCGCGGTTGGCCGACAACTTCCACTCCCTCTTCCTCTTCGATAAAAGGGAAACTCAGGGAGAGGGCGAATGATGCTGGAGATATTGACTATTTATCGATTTCACCTTCTGAGTTGAGAGAAGAAGTGATCTTTGAGCGAACGCAGAGGGGGCTGCAGGTTTCGCCGAGCATCAGTTCTGGCTTTGGGTTCAGTTATATTTCCATTTGCCTTGGATTTGATTTCATGTTTATGTTCTGTTCTGTTTTCGTTTGCCTAAATCCAAACTTTATTATTCTCTGTTAAAGCTACTGATCCACTCTACTGCCATCGTTTTAGCTTCTTTATTCATTGGAGTTTGAATGTTCAGTTTGTTCATGCCAAAATTATATTCAGTTCTAGATTTTCCTGCTTGAAATGAGATCTGTTATATTGCAATCCATTTATTTGCTAATTTCTGATTCAGTTGTGTCAACTGTACAGAATCCGATTTCCTGTTGATGTTAAGTTTGAGATATCATGATTTTGGTTTTCAATTGAAGCTAAATTATTCTTTTATTTGCTGAAGCCTATGAAATAAACTTTAACAGATTGAAAATTCTTTTTTTTTCAAAATTAAGGAGTTAAATTAATGTTTGATGGTTAATTTTTATTAAATTAATAGTTTTCTAATTTAATTTACTTATGTTTCTCCGAAGTTGCTTGGAGCATTTTAATTTTCTTTAGAAAATTCTATTAAAAGTTTATGTGGATATGTGATAGTTGTTAATTAGTATAATTTATTTTACCTTAGTTTAATCTCCTCAAATTAGCAGCATAAATTGTATTTATCTGTTTTTTATTTAATTGTCATAATTATGGTCGTAACGACATTATTACCTAGGCACGTGTCCTTTATTGGTCGTGTGACTCGCTTTAGCGATTCTCGCGCGGCATCATTCTTACATTTAGCTTTGTTTAAACATGTGAAATTTTGAAAAATCTTCAAAAGATTATACAATAGTTTTACTTGTAAATATAATTATGATTAATATATATATTGTAAAAGTTATTAAGTTTCAAAATAAAATTAATACTTTCGATTTTCTTCTCCTACTAATTCATTTTTAGGGACACTTATAAAAATGAGAAAAAATATAACAATCTGGAATTGAAGAAGGTGAAGAGTGATCGTCGAAGTGATGCCTATATGAGTGAATCGGAAATGCCCGGATAAGGAACGACTTGTGATATGCTTCTAGATGAAGAGGTACATGAATAAGTCATTTTGCATTGAAAAGGGAAGCGAGTTCCTAAGTTGTATAAGTAAATAACATGATTTCAAATAGTAGAGATATTTTTTAAGATAAAACTGTGAGGCTAATGATAGGAAATACCATAGTTAAGTCTATTTGAACTGAAGTAGTACTAGGGTGGGTGACATCCTAAGAAGTATTCAAATCACGTATTTCTCTAAAACTAAATCAGACAATACTTTCATATTTAAATCACAAAAAGTTATAAAAAATATTTTTAAAATGAGTTAAAATGAAGGAGTGGTAGAGTTTACATAGTCGATAGGAAGGGAGGTAATAATAAGACAAATTTATTTAAACAATTGGTTGGTATTAATGGGTTGTAAGTCGTGTCGCTTGCATCGGCCTTGTGCAGCAATGTTGCCGTAGTACAAGCTGGAGGCGGGGGAAAGCGAGAAGAATTTTAATCATTTTATATTTATATATTTAATTTAAATATATATTTTATTTTAAAAATAAAAAAATATAAATTAAATAAAAAGGTCTAAAATTTATATTTAAAGTACCCTGAAACCTCAAATATCAGGATGATATTTATCCTATTAATTTTAATATTAAAATTTATATATAATATGATCTATAAAATTAAATATAATTCAAGTTTAAAAAAATAACTTGAAAAAGTAAAAGAAGTCCTATCATAATTATTGGGTACAGACGCATAACGCTAACGTTCCTCCATCAATAGCGAGAGCCACGCGGATGAGTGGGCCTTCACTCATCTCACAACTTTTTATTAGCCTAGAAAGTCACCAGAAGCCGCATTTTACCTCAATATTTTCTTTTTTTTAGAACATCACCCGGCAATTATTCTCTGCCCTCTTCGGCCACGAGCGTCATAAGCCCACCAGCTTTTACTTAGTTCGTCCTTAAACTACATCGTATTGCAGGAGGTTAGCTCTGATACTATACTATAATATTCTGTGATCCAAATGTAGAAATATTATCTGCTTTAACTTTAAAGAATTGCATGATTTGAGCATTTTTAGGAGATTTATATATTCTAAATTATGACCATCATCATGACACAAATCTAACCATTTTTGTAAAATACTTATCAAACATATATATTCTTTAATATTTTGATTATATAATAATTTAAATATAATAATAAATCATAATATATTTTTTTGTTCAATAAAAATTACGACATTTAATAAAGTATAAAAGTGAAATTTAAATTATACAAATTAAATGAAATAATGATATTAACAATAGAAAATATAATATAAATAAAATGATTAAAATGCAACTTAGAATTTTTTCATAATGTTATAAACTAATATTAATAAAAAATAGAGACGGTGCTAACTGAGCACATAAAATAATAAAATAGTATATATGTGTGTGCTTGTATATATATAAATATATCAAATCAATTATAAATTGAATTAATTAATTCTTAAATGAGTTAATTTTAAGATAATAAAAATCAAGTAAATTTTAAATCGAATAAAGTATGAATGAATTTCGGTTGATTTTTACATAAAATTACTACTCATAAAAATATTTCAAATATAAAGTAGATAAAAAAAAAGAAGGGGTTTTTACATACCAGTATACAAGACATGTAAATTTACACGAAATTATACATTTCACCATAAATTCATAAATATTACTAT